>CAKOAT010568487.1:22161-78700 GCA_932364175.1 Eruca vesicaria subsp. sativa
GTGATCGACTAGCCCACCGGGCCTAAGCCCATGCCATGACAGGATTTTTAAGCGTCCACTTAAGGGCCCCTGGTTACGCTAAGTGGTCTGGAGCGCCACACCAACTCCGCATGTAAATTATGTGGTGGCCGGGGTTCGAAGTCGGGTGGCGGGCACCTCAGCCGAGGTTCCTTTACCACCAGGCTACGAAGCCCGGTTATCTATGATTACTGCTTTAAGAAATGAAGATCAATAAACTATATTGACCGTATAATTTTTTGGATATTTTAAGAAAATTTCAATTTAACAGCAAAAATAAGGAAGAAGTTTTACTTCAGCCATATATGATATTAATTATGTTATCTTATAAATTTACTCTTTGAATTAATGGATTTGGTAATTTCATTGGTGATAACAATAGAACTAATAAGAGAGCGTGGAACATGGAGTGAAGGAATTAGGTGTTCCTGAGCTGTTTTGTACACTAAGATAGGTCACGTGGCGATGACACATAGGCCATGTTAATCTGGGACCCTGACTATTCGAGCACACCGTCATGATTACCGTCCTTGGGAGTAGATGGTGACCGTCCAATGAGATCAGTTTAACCTCGTGCGATACAGTTATTATAGCCTAATTGGAATCTTAAGACACACGTGAAAGACGGATAATAATGTGTATGAATAACAAACATATGAGGTATTTAATCTGGAACATGTGGAACCTTTTAGGGCGTATTTGGCTCTATACTCTTAACATTCTACACAATATCTTTGTTTTTGTTTTTAACTACTAGTAAGTGTCAAGAAATATGTTGTATGAAATGTGGTCACTTTCCTTTTTATTTGATTTTAAGAATAAAGTCTATTGGTCAGTGGATGGTCAACTTATTATGTACTTGAGTTTTAATGCCACCGTACAAATATGATACTAATAATATATCGTGATAACAAAAGTATATAGCCTTTTATAGTTTTTGAACTTTTTAAAAGAATACCTGAGTTTGATAATTGTTTATAAAGGTAATTCTTCTAACACGATAGTTAGAAAAAGAATGACACAGATATCTCCATGCATAACGCTTCTGACTTTAAAAAGATGAAAATATTACAGTAGAAGAAAAGTTTTACATTCAGTTATGCTATGATGTATAGCATACTAGTTGTGCTGATTCGTTGTACTTGTAAAATAATATGCTACGTATTGACGTAATGCTATATATATATGTTGTAATAAGTAGTGGTCTAGTACTTAGGATCACTCATTAATTTTATTTGAGATGCATGATTTACGATTAAATGTCCAGAATTTTTTATCATTGATTATATTTTTGATCAAAAATATTGCAGAACCGTTATCCCCTGATAACTTGCTTTAAACTATAATAAAAAGAAATTGGTAAAGAACCCACTTTCAGTCATTTTAGTATGAACAGAGTGCAGTCGGCTTTTGAAACAATAGAAGAAAACTATTTACTTTTAAACTCAGGCATTCAAACGAGAAAAGATTTGAGCATAGTTGAAATCGTTGTGGACGTTAAGACTTAAATATCCAATACCTAACTAATGACCAAAAATTCAATCTGACTCGAGTTATCAAATAAGAAAATTCTCGACAACTGACAGACAACAAATCTAATATATTACACAATTAGAAGTTGAAAGTTGACGTGGTATCAAATAATACACATAGTCAAAATATTTCCAAAAGCAGAAGAGCCGTATGTTGCATGTCGAATATGATTTACGCAACTTGTTCATGAGGCTTAATTAACGCGTTGAACTGTTTATGCATTAAAACACCTCTACGAAAAAGTTTATTGTAACTATAAATGTTAATTAGATGAAATATGGTGTGAACCGGTAGGAAATTTAGTAGTTTAATTATAAAACTGTTACACAAATTAGTGATTTTTTTACTTCACCTAAAGATATCTAAGATTTACAGAAGCGAAGACTCATCCTGCAATAAGAAGTGTAATCCTCGAATATACGTTTTCTCTACATATTTTATTGAGGTTTAAATTATGATTTCACATTTGTGTGGCCACATATGTTTAGTATTGTCGAGTTGTTTCAAATCCAGATTGTTAGCTCCCCATAATATATGCTTACCAGTATACCATACATATATTATTAAACTAGTGATCTTTAGTAATTTAGAAAGTGATAAGAACATGGTAAAAGTAAATAACCAATTAGTCAATTACCTAAATCCGAACGTTTATAAAATTATATTTATCTATTAGCCTAGACGATACCTGTACCTAGCTACATTGTAATTTAGACAATATCGTCACAAGCCTCAACAAGAAAATATTTTTTTCTTATGCAAAGCTCAAAGCTAAAAACGTTTAACGCATCTCCAAAGATAAGCAAAACACACATATCCATAATTTGACAACTGATTGTCGACTACTATATATGTGATGAGTTATTATTTACTGTGTATGCATGTAGTTAAGAGTTATTTAAATTTTGTATATATTTTGGCACTAAGGTCCTGTGGTGGCTCACTGGATAGTACCTATACTGAGGCGGCTTGATGCACCTGGACATTGGTGTTGTTATTGAATGGAGACAAATGGAAGGATGTAGTTAAATTCCCTTTGTTCAACCGATTTATAACTTGACATATCACTTGTACAACGTCTGATGTGGAACTATTTTGCATTAGTCTAACGACGAATATGAACATCAAATTAAAATTTGAATATTACAATATATTTCAATTTAAGGATAAATTTTTTAAGTCATTACGTATTGTGGCGGAACTACAAAGATGTTATTGCAAATATGCTATAAAATATATGATTTCAAATTTGGTGTTCAAAACTTCATTTTTAGCAAAGCAGTAAAATGAAGCATTATCATCTGTCCGTCCATACATTTTCAACTATCAATTTTATCCAGATAACATAAATAATACATATTTTTGACCTATTAAACCCAAAATATTTTTAGAACATATAGAGTAAACATAAATATAAACGCACACATACATATAGACGCATATATTAGAATGGACGCGTATTAAAGTATTAAGTATCTGTTTATTTTCATTACGACAAAGATTCCCACTCGGAATGTTTTGGTAATATTATACTTATACAATTTGGTCCTTCTCTCTCTCTACCATAAAGCAAATGTGATCAGACAAGCTAGCATACAAAGAAGTTCCTCATTCAAAAAAGATTTCTCAGCCATCAAAATCCCCTCTCTCTTCACCAACAAAAAAAACTTTTTTCTTTTTCTTTCAAATCTATAATCAGATTAAGAAAACAATCAGGTTTTGTTTCTGCCGATCGAGGAAGCTCAACTATGGACACGGTTCAATGGCCACAGGTATACACAGACATATACATACTATATATACTTATTTCTTTTACAAATCATTATGTATGTGTTGATGTTGAGTAAATCAATTAATTCATCTAGCCTCAGTACTTGATTTAATAATTTAATGTTTTTGGATCTTCTTCTTTTGATGTTTCTCTTCAACACTTTTATATGTTTTTCACTTTACCCTTTATTAATTTGCCTTTTCTGTTTATGTTTTTGGTTAAAGCTTTTCTCAAATATCCCAATCATTTCTATCCTGATGAAATACCATTGATTTGTTCATAATTAAATCTAATATATGTTAATTATGTCTTTACATATATATAAGTATTGTTTTTGAGATAATAGTGGGAAGAGTTGCTTTTTGTGATTTTGATGAGCAGGAGATTGTAGTGAAGCCCTTGGAAGAAATAGTAACAAATACATGCCCAAAGCCGCAATCGACCCACACGCAGCAGCCACCATCGGTTGGGGCAGGAGGAGGAGCTGAGAGGAAAGCAAGGCCAGAAAAAGACCAAGCAATAAACTGTCCAAGATGTAACTCTATCAACACAAAGTTTTGTTACTACAACAATTATAGCTTGACGCAGCCAAGATTCTTCTGCAAAGGTTGTAGAAGGTATTGGACGGAAGGTGGTTCGCTTAGGAACATCCCTGTTGGTGGTGGCTCGAGAAAGAACAAGAGATCTCACTCTTCTTCAGCTTCTTCTTCTCCTTCTTCTGATATTAATAAAAACCACTCCGATCCTACACAACCAGCTACAAAAAAGCAGCACTCTGATCACCACCACCTCATGAGCATGTCTCAACAAGGGTTGACTGGTCAAAGCCCTAAATTCTTTGAGACAACTCAACAAGATCTCAATTTAGGTTTTCCACCACATGGGTTGATCAGGACCAATTTCACTGACCTCATTCACAACATTGGGAACAACAACAAGAGCACTAACAATCCATTGCTCAGTTCTTCATGTTCTGCCACGTCAGCTATAGCAGCTTCCTCTCTGGATTTCATAAGAAACAATAATAGTAATAATGGGAGTTCTTCATTCATGGGGTTTCCAGTTCATAACCAAGATCCAACATCTGGAGGGTTTTCAATGCAAGACCATTACAAACCTTGCAACTCAAACACCACACTGCTAGGGTTTTCCTTGGATCATCATCATAATAATGGATTCCACGGAGGATTTCAAGAAAGAGAAGGAGGAGGAGAAGGTGGTGATGATGTGAATGGAAGGCACTTGTTTCCTTTTGAGGATTTGAAACTGCCAGTTTCTTCTTCATCAGCAACAATTAATGTCGACATTAATGATAATCAGAAGCGAGCCAGTGGTGGTGATGCATCGGCTACTTCTGGTGGGTATTGGAGTGGGATGTTGAGTGGAGGACCATGGTGCTAGTTTTTCTCAGTTTGATGATGAAGATAGTACTATATCATTAATGGTTAATCATCGTTATTTATTTAATTAATCAATATGTTCTTAATGTCAGTTTAAATGTTATTATTGGTGGTTTTTATTAATTTTGGAATTAGTTTGGATTTGAGGATATTATTGAGGGTGCATGCATATCGAATGACTTTAATTTGTTTTCAGTTTTTGTTATGGATCGTTAACACAGGTTATAAATGATACATTTGTTAGTCTTTTTGATGTTCCGTCTCTTATTGATTGTATTTTTCATGTCTTTGTCCACTAATAAATTCCAGACGTTATAACAAATGAATGCATTTTTTTTTTTGCATATATAGTGTAACCAATTTTCTGCAGCAGCATTGTATGTTACTATTGTTTGGGTCGCACAAGGAATGGATGTTACTAATTATGTAAATTAAAGAACAGGTATATTAAATCAAAAATTAAATTAATTAAGAGAGACAGATAAGCTCTGATGACTTTCACATGATCCTCACTATTTATTGCCAAGGACTGGTTATTTAAAGCCTTACCATCCCAATTAATTATTAAAACCATATTCCATCTAAATTTAATTATTAAGCTCGTTCCTGATCACAAATTGATCGTTTATAATAATTAGACAAGCTACCTGATTAGCTTGATGCATTTTGATTATGTTTATGCCATTAATGAGTTTAGAAAATGTTGATTTCATGGACTTGTTCTTTATTGCTTTGGTTAGGAAAACAATTTCAAATGAAATCAAGTATGTTTTGGTTAGACAGAGGAGACAATTATTTTTATTTTAATAGTATTTGAAAATGAAGAGAGGGAAGAATAATGTGAGTGAAAAAAAGGAATAATGTGAGTGACAAGTCTAATGACTAAAGAAGGTGAGGCCCACAGAAACATTCTCCTCGAAATCTGTGTGTTTAACATTATTCATCCCACTATGGTTTCAGGCTTTCAGCTTCGTCAATCGAGATCTTGACGCTTGCTCGTTGATTTGTTGTTTTTTCCTTCTACACAACTGCTTACACTAATAAGGGTGTGATTGGTTTTTGGTGGAGTAATATGGTGAAAATAAAATGGTAAAAAATGGTGGAAAAAAAAATGTCACATCAAGAGTAAAACATTTTCTTTCACTAATATAGAGCGTAACATATTAGTATACTTTCTCACTTTTTTAGCGTTAATGGATGGAAAATATTTCTACATGATTGGTAATAAAATAGAGTAAGTTAGCGTTAATTTTTATTACTCTATTTTTGTTACGCTACGAGTGCTATACAGTCAGACTCTAATTCGAAAATTAAATTTAACAAGGAAAATTGAAAAATGTTTTTAATTCAGCTATCTGTTTTTCATGCTACCTAGGATGTTTTTTAGTCTTCATATGTAATTCTTACTCCTTATGTTTCATTTTAATAGGTGTTTAAGATTTTTACACAAAGATTAAACAATAGAAATTTTATATTGTTTATCTTAGTTATATAAAATTTTATTAAATAAAATTAATCCAACCAATAAAAATACAATATTTTTAATTGGTTATAAATTTTAAATGACATTAAACTATATATAGAATAGAAAGAAGAACATCACTTCATTTACAATAAAAATAAAAATGTTGGTTGCCTTGTCTTTCTGGTCTTTCAACAACTATGAGAATCGGTGCTGAGATGTCATTGAGACTTAATAGTTTGGTTTTACTCAAATTTAAGGTTATGAAGATTAGTAATCTTAACAATTTAATTCTTAATGTGAGATTGTATTAAGCCAAAAGAAGAAACGAAATGTTTCACATACACTCGTCGAACCAAAACATGTTTATTTCACATTTTTAAATGTTGTAGCTTTGATAATCACTTGAAGGTTCCACGATTGATGTTGATGTTTGAAACAATATCATTAGTTTCACATTTTAAATAAGATATACCACTGTAACACTTGAAAGTTTCAAGACTGATGCTTCTGAGGTTCACTGCATCTAAATTATTACTCTTACATAGTAGAGTAGAAATTTCAGAACTCAGGACTCTAACACGAAACGGGATGCCTATTTTGTATTCAGACAAAGCAGGACCGCTTTTATTTATAGAAACAAACAGAACTCAGGACTCTAATATCACGTTTCTTTGAAAAAGAGAAAAAAAAAACTCAAATTGAATGCTTTTCGGTGTATTAAATTGGGTTATTGAAAGTATTTTAAATAATGATAAAAGCAAAAAAATGACGTAGGTGATGAATTTTAAATAACCCTTCCAAACTCGAATTTCGTATACATTTATATATTTTTTATGAAATGGTGTAGGACTATTTTATATTTGACATATTGCTGCCAAGTCTTCAGTTGTTCCTCCCCTTTATTAATCAGTACTCTGCTCTTCTTGTTTTTACCCACTTCATTACTTTTGGATACTTTTCTTTATAACATGATTTATATGAAACTTCATATGAAGCTCTTATATAGTGTTTTAGTAACAAAAATATTAACCATTCAAATTGTTTTGATGATCATAAAAATGTCAGATTTTAATTATTTGAGAAATACGAAAAGTGTTCTTTAAAAGTGTTATTAGGTGTTTTAATTCTTTTTTTATTTATTTTAAAAGTGTTGTACACAGAAATTGTTCACGTCCATAGACATATATCTCCATAAACATAAACCTTGTAGTGACCAGTTTTCACATAGATTAACGAGGTCGTTCAAAAATTAAGTTTGTATTAAAGAAGTTGTTATATCAAAAATGAGATGTCTATCTATTAGTGTTAAATGTTCTTCAAATATATCATATATATGATCATTTGGATCTTTTATCTTATAAATTTTGTTCAATATTGTTCAATTTTTGCTCAAAATTTGCTTAATATATACATTATATTTATATATATTGACCAGACTCAGAAATGATGTTGGATCTGAGGCGGTCAACTGCATTCTCATGGGATTCTATAAAATAAAAAAATACAGTTCACTATCAAACTTTTCAAGTGTAGTCTCTTATTTGAAATTATTTTGCTTATCTTGGATTATAGTTACCAATCTATCTGCGAGATATTGGTTGATTGAAAATCGACTTTTGTTACAAATAATATCCTTATAATAAAATTGTTAAATTCATAAATGTTTTTCTTACTATAAAGACGGGTGAAAATAATTGCATATATAGAAAATCTATTTTTAACGCAATGAGAAAATGAGAAACGTTAACTACTTAACCTAACAAACTTCAAGAAAAAATCTAACAAACTCATTGTCCTTCTTCATCCCACTCTTTATTTCATCTTAGTCTACAATTCAACTTCAAAGTTTGTTTACTTCTCAGCCTATAATGTCATTTTTGTCATCTTTGATACAAAACCGAAGATCTCTCAAGTCTTGTCTGAGAGGGAGAAAATGTCTACAACCTGTTTCTCCACTACCCTCCAAGTTCAGATATGATGAGGCTTACTTGGCGAACTACATAGACAATCTACTTGTCATGTGTCAGGATTGATCTCTTCCATGTGGGTACCACATTGTTCTCAGATTGGTTGATGTCACCTTGTTCAAGAAGGCTGTCGTTGATGACGTTAAGGCCAATAAGAAGGCATTGGTTAAGGCCAAAGGGGTTTAGGCATGAAACATGAGATTGGAGTTCTAAACTTGATTTGGGATATTGATTTAATACCAATGGTATTAACCATGCTGGATATCATGTTTCGCTTATTAAGTTTGTTTTTTAACAACTTTCATCTAAAAATGATTAGGATAAAAATTTAATTCGATAGTATGTTTATTCTAAAGTAAACTAACTTTTAGAAGTTGAATGCACATGCAAGTTTTAAACAGTAGAATGCATGTGGTTCGGACACTCCAGTTGCTGACTAGATAAAAAATAATTTGATCATCCCCAAACTTCGTTTACAACACTAAAAATCTTTAAATAGAGTAATCATATCTGTAAAATATTGGTAGATCAAAAATCCACTTTGGTTAGAAATAATCTTTTTGTTAAGGAAATTATATATACAAATAAAAAAATCTTTCTTCCTATAAACACTTTGCAAACTAATTGCATTGATCCAAAATATCTATTTTATGCCAATTTTTTGTAAAAAAATCTGTATAATTGATCTTCTAATTATGTAAGAGAGAAATAATTTTCCCTAAAAGTCACGTGGACAAATATATAATCAAGAAGAAACTGATTCGTGAAAGACTTTTGACTCTCTCTTTCTCTCTCTCAGTGGCAATGTCTTCAGCAGCAAACTCTTCCACTCAAATTCAAAGATCTCTCAAGTACCGTCTCCGAAAGGGAGAAAATCTTTACGGCTTGTTTCTCCTCCCACTCTCGCCGGAGATCGCCGAGATTGCTGCGTTCTCAGGATATGACTTCATCATCATAGATCTGGAGCATGGAGCAGGCGGAATTCGCGAGGCACTCAACTGCATCCGCGCCATTGAAGCCGCAGGTTGCTCAGCTGTTATTCGTGTCCCTGACATTAGTCAGGCTTGGGCCAAAAAGGCATTGGATCTCGGAGCCGGCGGGATCATGTTTCCGATGGTGGAGAATGGACGATCTGCTTCTAACGCAGTGTCTTTTTGCCGGTACCGTCCTGATGGCGTCCTGATGGTGTTCGGGGAGCGTGTACACCGTCGTGAGGGACTCCAAGTTCGGGTTTGATGAGGCTTATCTGGAGAATTACATTGACAATCTACTTGTCATGTGTCAGGTTTGATCTCTTCTGCTTTCAGTTTTTGGTTAATTAGAGGTTTTGGATCAATGAGGAAGACGAACATATGATATTCATGTGACAATGTCGTGTTTTTAACTTGTCAAGAGAAATTAGATTACAAAAAAGTTGGAAGTAAAGCAATGAATATTTGTTTGTCCTAAGGTGAAGTCAGCGATGAGGACGGCGGAGACAGCGGTGCTGGCTTCTGATCAGGTGAACGGAGGATCTTATTTGGCAGGGATGGCTACGGCTCAGGACACCGCCTTGGATCTCTGGTCACGTGGGTACCAAATTGTTCTCGGTTCAGCTGACGTCTCCTTGTTCAAGAAGGCTGCCGTTGATGACGTCAAGGCCAATAAGAAGGCTGTGGTTAATGTCAAAGGGGTTTAGGGATGAAACATTATATAAGAGTTCTAGACTTGATTTGGGATATTTGTTTGTTTTCATCGGTATTACTATGAACCATTTTCATTGGTGTTGCTATGAACCATGCTTTGATGTTGTTTAATCGCTTATCTAGTTTGCTTTCTAAAGACTTTCATCTATAAAATGACTAGAGAAAAAGTAATTCGGTAGTATGTTACTCTGTTTCTTCTGAGGTAAACTAAACAAGAAGTCGAATACACAGGTTTGAAACACGGAAGTGCATGTCGTTCGAACACTTAAGGACCTAACGGCTTGTCGTTTTATAAAACGCCTTGCCGTTTTATTTTCAGAGGCTAATTTTCATATCGAATGAAAACCAGATAGAGGAGAACTCAAAAGATTCTTCTTTTTTTTTTTCTTTCAAAAATGCAAACTTTATCTCCACAATCGCTTCGATGGAAGTCGAATCCATTGATTGTATCGGAATGCTATGTTTTGAATCCCAAAGCACTGAACTTTCAAGTGTCTTCCCTGAGTTCTCCTTATCTCAGAACTCGAAGCTGGAGAATCAGAAGAATGAGATCGCAGAGGCGTCGTCCTCACATGTCTCCGCTAAGGAAGAAGTGACCGTGAGTCAAAAGAAAGAAGAAGATGAGCTCATGAAACTCCATAAACAAGAAGCTCTCCAAGTGCTTAAGAAAAAGGAGAACCAAAAAATACTGATCAAGGTCACTCACTGACTCTCTGTTTCCTGTTTTAACTCACTAAAATGGATTACATAACCATGATCATAATCATGTCTCTTGCAGAAGAAGAAGAATGAAATTGTTGACCCTAACAAACCCAAGAAGCCAGCCTGCTTCAACATTCTTTCTCTTCAGTACGAACCTAAAGCTAATGTGACTCAAGTGTATCATAAACTTTCAGTTTATAGAAGTTTCTAACTGTTTTAAAAATTGTTTCCACAGCAAAGATGCAAGGAAAGCTTTGAAAGATGAACCGTCTTGGGACAAGCAACTCCACAATCACTGCTCTAATCCAGTGAAACCACAACAAATTAAGCTGCAAGGAAAGCTTATAGAACGTTTTATTGTTTGTGCTATTTATAGTTGTCTAATGAATTTAATTTTTATTTGATTTCCCTGCAGGTTGATTGCCAAATACCGGTCAACAATGTCTCTTATTTCTGTGGACATTCACTGGGTTAAGAGCTTTAGTGGAGCCTTTGAGGTATGTTTCTCTCATGATCTTTGTAAGTTTAGAAACCAGAACCATGACATAGGTTGCTGATTTTCAAAGAGATCTCATACATAGCTAGTGCTATCTACTCATATCTTGCATTGGATCTTGGACACGGCACAAGAAAAAAACCGTGTGACTCGTATCAGGCTTCTTGTTTTTGTACCATAGTCATATATCAATATATGTAGTGGTTTAAGATTATTAACCCGTGTGTCTAGACAGTCACTTGGGGGCAATGTCAAAGGGTCAGACAAGTCTTTTAGGAGTTTTAGTTTGAACCTTTGAGTTCAGATTCTATAATATTTTGTGAAAAATGGTAATGTTGACATAAAGCTACAAACGAGTTAGTCCTCAAAGTTGCGTGTTAGACCACGGGAAGCACGCATGAGTGAGAAAGTCGCATGACAAAGAAGTGGTGTGTCAGAAAGTTGGTGATGCATCAGTGGTCAAGATCATCGAGCTAGAGGATTGATAAAAATGGGAGCTATAATCTTTTTGCTTCAGTCCAATGCTGGAGTGAGTATATTAAGGATGAAGGTTCATGAACAAGCTCATACATTGTTAAGGCATTATTTGTGTTCAGCTGTTGTCTCATCTTGTTCACCATATGAACTCTTATGTTTGTCAAAGAGTTTTGATTAGCGGAGATATTGCTCTTTTCTCTCTTTGTGTTGTGTTTGCTCCCTCTGGATATTCATTGTTAGTTGTGATATCATTTACATTTGTGTTTAATTGCCTATTTGATGTCTCTTACTTAATGTCGTGTTGTCCTTATTGTGAGCCAAGCTTTAACCTCTTTAGCCTCCTTATGTGCATTGCAGCCACATTTTGCGAAAGCACTTATATCAATGCATAAAGGGATTTTGCTCTGCATTGTCGCAGTGGTGACTTTGTCAAAGTTCTATGTTACAAAAGTTGGATTATGTTAAAGAGTTCCTGAAAATATTTTAAATTGTCTTGAAGGGATTAGCTGACCTCCCTGAATCTTTATCTTTACATTGCTCCAATAGCTGTCGTGTTCCCCTACAAAACAAAACAACAAATTAACAAATATATAAAATCCTTAAAATTAAGAACTAAAAATTACTAAAACTAAAAATACAAAATTAATCTCTAGTGATATTTACTAATCCCAATTTTCCCAAAAATATTATTAAAATTTTCACTTTGATAGGTAAATGGTTTGGTGAGAAAAAGGATTGAAATTTGGCATTTTTTTCAAGCGCAACTATCTGTAATAAGATACTGGTAAATTTAACTCAACTATTCAGTATGATAGCATGGTTGATGGTTACATGATAGACATAGGATTTTATCAAAAGTCTTTCCTGGACGCAAACTGTTAACTGTAAAAATGTTTATGTTGAGAGGTCTTTATCTCACCTCAAACGTTTGAGGTGGAATAGATAGTTCCACTCAACAATTCAGTAGTTACCATGGTTGATGGTTACATGATAGACTACATACTTCATTATATTTTTGGAAGAATCACATTTAATTTAAAAAAACAAGGTTTCTATCAAAAGTTAAAACAACATAAGAACGTTTAAGGTGGAGTAGTTGATGGAAACATTGCATTTTTCAAGTATTAAATTTGCGTCCACTTTATCGTTGTGACACAATTTCTAAAAATTCTCAGCGTTTGATATATTGTGATGATCTTATTGTGAAACACTTGCGTATGCGGAATGGTAACCGGGAAAAGAGAACATTTTTCATGATCTATATATATGAAGCGATACGAGTTTGCTAAAAACATATGGTGTATGTATTTTATTTCATATGTTTTATTTTATAACACAGTGTGAGATTGTGTGACTTTGATAGATGATTCCATAGTTCTTAGTTTTTTAGCTTGCTCTTTTTGCTCTGGTTACTTGTAGATCGAGGGCCCAAGAACTCCAGAGGAAATGCTTGCCTTACTCCAGGGAAGGCTAGAAGATAGTTCACGTCTTCTCGTTAACGGCTAGGGTTGAAGCAACAAGACGTAGCTTACACGGCAGCCTGAGAGAAAGAACAAGACGTAGCTTACACGACATCCCTTGAAGCCGACCAAGTATGATATTTCTCTGAGTTTACAAGAACCTCAAAAGACTAAAGATACTACTATTAGCCTTTAGAATCTAAAATGCATGTGTGTTCTGTTTCTAATGCAAGGGAGAAGCAGAGGCTTCAAAGCACAATAACTGCCAAGACGCTTTTTGATAATTCGCTTGGGTATCTTAGAAACCAAAGACAAAGAGTATAGTCTAGTATCAAACTTCCAAAGCACAGTGTACGGTCCGAATAAAAACACATGTCTATGCATAGAGGTGAACTAATTAGAAAGAAAATCAAATCTTTTGTTTCTTTTTTGGTTTACACATTGAAAATCTTTAGCTTAGGTTGGAATGATATAGATACCATATCTGAGAGATATTCCTTAGAAATAATATTTTATTTCGGAAATGATATTTTTCTTACTATAAACTATAAACACAGTTGGAAATAATTGTGTGAATCCAAAAAATCTATTTTATATAGTATTTTTAAAAATAATCGATCCAGATATCTTAAAATTATGTAAAAAGACCCAAACTATATAAGAGAAGAAACTCTAACTCTCTCTATTCATCTTCTTCTCTTCACTTTCAGACTTCTTTTTTCACTCTCTCTCTCTCTCACAGTCACGAAATGTCTCTCAAATCCCGTCTCGGAAAAGGAGAAAACCTCTACGGTTTGTTCCTCCTCTCCCTCTCCCCAGAGATCGCCGAGATCGCAGCTCTCTCCGGATACGACTTCATCATCGTCGATCTGGAGCATGGCGCAGGAGGAATTCGCGAAGCTCTCAACTGCATCCGCGCCATCGAAGCTGCTGGTTGTTCATCCGTGGTTCGTGTCCCCGACATCAGTCAGGCTTGGGCCAAAAAAGCCCTAGATCTCGGAGCCGGCGGGATCATGTTCCCGATGGTGGAGAATGGAAGATCTGCCTCCGATGCGGTGTCGTTTTGCCGGTACCGTCCTGACGGGGTTCGAGGATGTGCTTACACCGTTGTGAGAGACTCGAAATTCGGGTTTGACCAAGCTTATTTGGCTAATTACGTTGACGACCTTTTGGTCATGTGTCAGGTTCTCTTTTTCACTTTGAGTTTTTGTCTGAATTTTTTTTGGTTAATTAGAGATTAGGAATAGATTAAGTGAACACGTGATATTCATGTGACTTTTTAAAAACTTGTCGGAGAATTTAGATTAGTTCCCTAAAGGTCTAATGAATATTTTTGTTTATTCTTGAGTGTGTGTGTAGATAGAATCTGAGGAAGGTGTGAAGAATGTAGACGAGATCGTAGCCGTTGATGGGATGGATTGTGTGATGATGGGTCCACGTGATCTGAGCGCGAGTTTGGGCCTTCTTCACGACCCGAGTAACCCGAAGGTGAAGTCAGCGATGAGGACGGCGGAGACAGCGGTGCTGGCTTCTGATCCGGTGAACGGAGGAGCTTATTTGGCAGGGATGGCTTCGGCTCATGATACCTCTAAGGATCTCTGGTCACGTGGCTATCACATCGTTCTTGGCTCAGCTGACGTGTCGTTGTTCAAGAAGGCGGCCGTTGATGATGTCAAGGCGAACAAGAAGGCGGCGGTGGTTGGCGTCGAAGGAGTTTAGGGTTTAGGCTTCGATATGAAACCGGAGATTAGAGGAGTAATTCAAGACTTATGCTATTATCATCTTTCTTCAGTGAACTATGTTTGGATTGGATGTTGTTTATTTTATTAGAATGCATGTCGTTTGGATAATTCATGACTTAAAGTATTGTCGTTTACTTAAAAAAAAAAAAGTATTGTCGTTTGTTTTAAAACATCGTGACGTTTTCTTCACATCCCGTCTTTAGTGGCCAGTATCAACCAAAGAGAGAGAGAGAGTCTGAGAGAGAACTCAAAGGTTCTTCCTTTCTTCAAAAAAAATGCAAACTTTATCTCCACAATCGCTTCAATGGAAATCAAATCCACTGATTGTATCGGAAAGCTATGTTTTGAATCCCAAAGCACTCAACTTTCAAGTGTCTTCCCTGAGTTCTCCTTATCGCAGAACTCGAAGCTGGAGAATCAGAAGTTCACCAGCAGACTCGAGTGACGGCGGAGATTTGAAGAAGTCTCTGTCCGGTATTGTTGGTAACCAAGTGGAGGAGCTGTTGAGCAGGGAAGAGAACAAGACTCTGCTTGATGGTCTGGAGAAAGCTTCGATGAGAGTGGAGGTTGCGAAGAGAGAGCTCGCTGAGATTGAGAGGCAAGAGATGGAGGCGAAGTTGTTGCAGGATTATGTTGATAAGCTCGAATCAAGAGCCTCAGAGGTGAGTGATCTTTTGTCTGGAAACCGTTTTAGATATGAGATGCTGAAAAAATTGATTCTTTTGCGCTTTGGACTCTCTTAGATTTTTCACAAGCTTTGTTGACTGTTTAGTATGGATTAGGGTTACGTTGAGGATGACTGATTTATATTTGTTCAGTCTGTTAACTATCAAATGCACACGAATTCACTATGTTTTGATGAGTTCACTAATCACTAAGAACATGAGTTTGGTCTACTGGTTGTTGACCAAAGTCTTTTAGTTTGTTTTTTGTGGACAGTGTAGGTTCATGTTTTTATAAAAATCAAATCCCGTAAAATGAGACTATGTTTTGTTACTTTGTAACAAGAGAGACATAAGCATGTTCATCTTATGCATATCTGATTCTTGTGCACTGTGTGCTGAGGATAGGTTCAAGTTGTTTCACAGTTTCAGTTACTATCTATGGCTTTTGTGTGAAGATAGATCATTAGATAAGTTCATTAAGAACATGAGTTTGGTAGCATTTTGAGTTTCTTTTTCCCTACTAGTTGTGACTTAAAGTCTTTAGTTTGTTTATGTAGACACTGTAAGTTCACGTTTTTTCTTGAAATGAAACTGTGTTTGTTAGTTTATAGCAAGAAAGAGACAAAAGATGTTCATCTTATGCAATATCTGATTCAAGATCGCAGAATGCCAGCAGGAGATTATCGCAGCAAGGACAATGGTTGAGGAAGCAGAACGCTCATTATCCTTAGCAGAGACCGCAGCAACAGGAAGTTCAGAAAACGGTTATTCCATTGATAAAGACAAGGAGAGATTAGAATCAGCCAAAGCAGCAGTGATTGCAGCTGCGGTTGGAACCGTTGCAGAAGTCCCGTTTGCTCTCTCTCAAGTCTCGAGCATTGAGCAGCTCATTCTCCCCCTAGGAGTAGCGTTTGCAAGCTGTGCATTGTTTGGAGTCACGTTCAGGTATGTAATCAGAAGAGACTTGGATGATAGTCATCTCAAATCTGGAGCCGTTGCAGCCTTTGGATTTGTCAAAGGTAACAACACATTTTGATTACTGCTTCAATCTTAACGTCTTTTGAATTGGTAGAAAAACGTTTGCGTTTTCGATTGAATTGTTATATTGTGTTGGAAGTGTGAGCTGGATGATTCCCATCATTACTCCTGACTTTTGTTGTTTAAAATAAATAATCTTCTAGTAATAGAATACTAATCAATGATTTGATTTTTATTGTAAAATGATTTCCTTATTTAAATAAATTGATTGAGTTGATTATTAAATCTCTGACCTGTATTATTTTGGATCTGTCTATATTCTTAACAAAAATCATAAACCTGTTTTATATGGGTGTAATAGGACTTGGTATGTTAAGCAGTGGACCGCCACTGGAGCTGAGCTGGGAAAGCTTGGTTTCTCATGGTATAGACGGCGCCGTTTTGGTGTCCCAGAGCGCGTTGATATTTGCGTTTGCGTCTATAAGTTTGGACTTCTGCTTTAAATTGAAGCTCTTAAAACCATTTCCAAGCTCTGCTCAGATGTAGATGCATCCGTTAAAAAGTCGAAACGTAGAAAAAAATAAACTATTGTATATTTTTTTCTTTAGACTTTGGTTTAAATGAAAAATTCCTATCTTTGATCACATTTACTTCATTTAAATAAATATACAGTTAAAAACAGGTTTCCACTATATATATATCAGCATATCATGTTTAGATTTACATCTGAATAACAAATCTGGTAATAAAGAGACAAAATCAAAAGTGAATCAGATTTTTACAAAAACTGTTTACTTTTGATCTTAAAAAAAAGGGAGTTCACGAATATATATTGATATACTTTTATCTATATTTTCAACGAAACCACCAAAAGTCACTCGTGAACTTGAAGAGGTGTAGATGGGACCGAAACCATTACCAGCCATTCGTTATTAAAAAACACACGTGTCATAATCTGAAACACCTAACAACACTTCAGCAAAACAACAGCTCTTCTCTTCTGTCTCTCTCAATCGCGTTTGTCGTGGCGGTCAACTGATCAGAAATATAGGGAAGGAAGCAGGAGCCAAGTTTATTAAAAAAAAAAAATAGCTGAATTAAATTATAAAAATTTTATAAAAAAAAGAAAATCAATCAGCATCTCAAACTTCAATGGGGTTTCTTCGACTTGTTCTCGAGTAAAACTACTATTCTCTCTCTCTCTCTCCTTCTCCCCCTTCTCCTTATTCATTTGTATTGATTTGGTGGTTGGTATTCAGGGCGGTTTTCGGTAGAAAGAGACGGAAGAAGATGGTCGGAGGAGGTAGTAGCAGTGGTGGTGGTGGTGGTGCTGTCTCTCGTGTACCTCGTGGTAGCAGCAGTGTTAAGCAGAGAGGCTTCTCCATGAATCCAAAAGACTACAAACTTTTGGAAGAAGTGGGACATGGAGCTAGCGCCGTTGTCTATCGAGCGATCTATCTCCCGACCAATGAAGTCGTCGCTGTCAAGTGTCTGGATCTCGATCGATGCAATAGCAATCTGGTTGGTTTGGTTAATCAGTTGTTTATATCCCTTTTTGTCTTTAGATCAGATCTTTAATTTAGTTAATTTTTTTGGTTTGGTTAGGATGATATAAGGAGGGAATCTCAGACTATGAGTTTGATAGACCATCCAAATGTTATAAAGTCGTTTTGTTCGTTTTCTGTCGACCATAGTCTTTGGGTGGTGATGCCGTTTATGGCACAGGGGTCGTGTTTGCATCTTATGAAGACTGCTTATTCTGACGGGTTTGAAGAGTCTGCTATATGTTCTATACTTAAAGAGACTCTTAAGGCTCTTGATTATCTTCATAAACAAGGGCATATCCATCGGGATGTTAAGGTTGGTTATAGAAAGATTGAAACTTTATTAGTTATCGCTGGAGTCTCTTATTGTTTCTTTTTCTGTTTGCATCATACTAGGCAGGGAACATACTTCTTGATGATAATGGTGAGATTAAGCTTGGTGATTTTGGTGTCTCTGCTTGTTTGTTTGATAACGGTGATAGGCAACGTGCAAGAAACACGTTTGTTGGTACTCCTTGCTGGTCAGTTTTTGTGTTTCTTTCCTCTTTTGTACTTTACCATCACTTTGTATTCAGTCGTTTACATTTAAAACTCTTTTTTCTGTTTGTAGGATGGCACCGGAAGTGCTGCAGCCGGGAAATGGATACAATTCCAAGTAAGTTTATATTTGTAAAAGCTCAGATGCAACTAGAGTTTTAAATGTAACATAGAAAATAGTCCACTTTCGTAGCTTACTGGTTGGTGGTTCTTCTGTTATTTTCTTAACAGGGCTGATATCTGGTCATTTGGTATAACCGCGCTTGAATTGGCCCATGGTCATGCGCCCTTCTCAAAGTATCCTCCCATGAAGGTGATCATCAGTGTCTCTTAATTTCCAGTTTATGTATGTTTGCATCTATTAAAACAGTACTGATTCATTTTTTTGGTTTTTCTGGTTAATAGGTGCTCCTAATGACAATTCAAAACGCACCTCCAGGTCTTGACTACGATCGTGATAAGAAATTCTCAAAGGTACTCGTGTTCTTTCTAGGTGTATTCTCTTTAAGTTGTTCTAGCTTTGTTGGAGCTTCAGGACCTTTCTGTTTTCCGTATAAAATTTTATATTTACTAAACTAATTAGAGGACTTCAGCTGTGCTCAGTCCTTTAAAGAAATGGTTGCAATGTGTTTGGTGAAAGATCAAACAAAAAGACCAACCGCTGAGAAACTGCTGAAACACTCCTGCTTCAAAAACACTAAGCCCCCTGAGCTTGCTGTGAAAACTTTGTTTGCTGATTTGCCTCCTCTTTGGACACGTGTAAAATCTCTTCAGGTTAGCCATGCTTCTCTTTTTATGGGTGCTTCTTTGTTGAAAATCATCACGTTCTTACGTCTTTGATTGCGTTTGGTGTATGACTAGGCCAAGGATGCTGCACAGCTTGCCTTAAAGAGAATGGCCACTGCTGACGAGGAAGCTATTTCAATGGTGACAAACACTTAGTTTTGACATTATTACCTAAAATACATTACGAAATGCAGAGTTGGACATGATACATTTCTTTTTGTTTATGTCAGAGTGAATACCAAAGAGGAGTTAGCGCTTGGAATTTTGACGTCAAAGACTTGAAAACACAAGCATCTTTGGTAAGTTCATTTTCGAAAATTTGATCTGAGATTGCAAAGACATAACCCTTGTGGTCTTATAATCTTCTTGTTTGTGTAAATAGCTAAGTGATGACGATGATCTAGAAGAGAGCCATGAGGATGAAGAAAGATTCCATACACAGTTTCATAACATGAACGGAAAGGAAAAGGTTTCCACTACTGAAGTAGACGAACCAAAATCTGAAGAGAAATTCACTTTCATCACTACTTCTTCTTCTGTACCAAACTCAGAGCAAGAGGTGTCTGAGGCCAAGGTTAAGCCAGTAAGACGCCAAAGTCAGAGTGGACCACTTACAAGCAGGGCCTTTATAAGCCAAAGCCACTCATCTTCAGAGAAAGGTCAAATCATTGAAAGGTTAGACATTTACTTTTTAAGATCTGCTTTGTCCTTTTATGTAGAGAAACTTTTAAACAATCCAACTTTTTAAAACAATGCTAGATCCGACAGTGAACACCAGGCAGCCCCATCTGTTAAAAGAGCTCCTAGCTTTAGTGGTCCTTTGAATCTTTCAACTCGTGCTTCTTCAAACAGCTTGTCAGCTCCTATTAAATACTCAGGAGGTGAGCAAGTGACATTTTGGCTATTTTTTTGCTTCTCTTAGAGTTTGACTTAAAGAGTGTTTTGTCAAAAATTTGAATAGGATTCCGTGATTCTCTGGACGATAAGTCAAAGGCTAATCTTGTTCAGAAAGGAAGGTTCTCAGTAACATCAGGAACTCTAGACCTTGCTAAGGTGAGTATTCAATTTACTGCTTATTTGTTTTCCTATTTCTTTTACTGGTAACTAATCATATACAATCTACTCTAGGATGTTCCATTAAGTATAGTCCCTCGTCGATCTCCACAGGTTGGTTTTTCTAGTCTCTTCTTCTCTATTATTGTAGATTGGATGATTTATTCTCCTTACCTGATAATCATACAACTTAATCTCCAGTCCTCTCCTCTGAGGAAATCTGCTAGTGTCGGTAACTGGATACCTGAGCCTAAAATGGTCAGTTTTTCCAACACAAAGCCTCCTTTAAGTCATTTTATTAGTAGCTTTTTTTATCTTGTTTTTGTATCCTGCAGCCAACAGTTCAGCCTCAGACCATTAAGGAGTTTAGTAGCCAACCTGTGTCACCCTCTCTCATCATGCCTCAACTTCAACATATTTTCCAGCAAAACTCAGTGCAGCAGGTGAAAATAAGTTCAAGAACATCCACCGAGACATTAGAGTTATCTTGTCAATTTATTTAATCAGTTTTACTGTATTTCACTGCAGGAACTTCTTATGAACTTACTGAATAGTGTACAAACTGCAGAGACGACGGATGGTAAGAGAGAAAGTTTTACTATAATAGATTGTGACGTTATATTTAGTAATGGATTTTATTAAATAATGGTACGTTGATCTTTCTTATAGGCTCTCAATCTGGAAAGTTACCACCTTTGCCTCGCTCAGAGAGTAATGGAACCGTAAGTTGATTTCTCAAAGCTCTAGTTTTGTCAGAGATATTGCTTGCGGCTATTTGACTCTGTCCGTTCATTTTCTCGATTACAGGTTGAGTCTGTGCCTTCTGAGAGGGAGAGGTTGCTACTTAGCGGTATCTCTGAGCTCCGGGCTAAGTTAGTCTCCTCTTCTTAGAGCAAAACTTTTTGTTTCTTATTGAATGATTTAGTAAGTTTTTCTAAGCGCATCCCGCTGCCAAAATTTTCAGGCTGAACGAGTTAACTGAGGAACTCGATTCAGAGAAATCAAGATACAACCAAGTAAGCTAATCACATTTTTTAACTCGTTAAAATAAATGCAAAATCTACCTGATGAGCCATCACCTAATCCTTATGTTTACTAATGTATACAGCTACAGCAGAGACTGAAAGCATTCACTGGTCGCGAGCAAGTGTAAGCAGGCGGGAAAGCGAAGGGTGGAAACACTGAGCTGCACAGAATCTGTAGGAGAACAAAGTGAAGTCTCTTCTGGTTTACCACTAAAGACTGTTCAACAAAACTGAAAGCAAAAGCATAACGAGTTCTCCAGTTAGGTTCTGTGTGTGTTTCAGACAATGATGATGACGACCACGACAACAAAACTAGCAGTGTCTGATGTAAACTAACAGTTGAAGACAGCTTAAACAAATACAGAAATAAAAAGGAGAAAAAAGCTCTCCACATATTTGCTTTGAATTTTATTATCACACGTTTTGATAAACTTTTATTCTTTTTTGGTGCTTTATTATTGTTAGTAAGAGAAGGCGGAAACCACTTTTTGGATCCTTTTGTGTATTGTGTAATTTGTAAATTCAAATATGATTGACGTACTTGCCTGTACTTGCTTAGTTTCTCAGGTAAACCAGAAATAAAAAGGAACAAGTTACATTAACCAAAATCATGGATTTGTTTTACATTATGGTTTCATGATCTGTACTATTACATTCAAAAACGTTACTGAACATTTAAACTGATTGATTACAGAGAACTTTAAAAGAAACTTCTTGTTCTTCTTCTTCTTCCTCCTCCACTTCTCAAGCTTTTAGCAGAAGCTTTAGACACCAAGTAGCCCACACCTAAACACATAACCCAAATCCCCACATCAACGGCCCAACCCATCCCCTCAGCCTCAGACTCCATCTCAGCCGTCCACTCCACACTCTCCCACTCTCCCTCCCCATCCTCCGATTCACCGCCCCCGCACGTGCAAAAACAAACGCTATCCTCCCTCTCCCTCCCTTCCTCTCTCTCCTCAGGTATCTCCTCCAAACACTCAAACATCATATGCTTCCTCCTCCGCCTATGTCTCCTCGCCATCGTCGACGTCGCCACGTGTCCCTCCGCCGCTACAACAACCTCAGCGGCTCCTTCTTCCATCTCACACTCGCACTCGATCTTCCACTTGTCTCCTCCTTCCTCTTTCCTGAAGATACCTTTCACAACTCTCTCCTCGCTCATGTACACCTCGAACCGGATCCCTTCCCAGACCCGGACCCGTTCTCTACACCCGTAGATCGCCTCTCCTCCTTTGACGACTCTGTGTAGAGTCACAAACGCTGGGGAGTCGGGTCGGATCTTGGACCCGTCGAGCTCGAAAGCAGCTTCGTTGATCCGTGGAGGGTAGAGAAGAGTGAGAGAGTCGGGTGAGAAGTCTCGGGTGGGTAAACCGGTGAACCGGACGTAGAAAGCTTTGACCTTTAAGCTCTCTTTCTCAACGTAACGATCGAAATCCGTCGATCTACACATTTCTATTTCTGTTGGGTTCTTCGAAAAATCTTTCCTTTTTTGTTTCGCTGTTAACTTTGAATTTGAGAAACATACATGAGAGGTTCGGTCTTTTTAAGAGGGAAACAAAGGGTGGCAACTTGCGACTTCTGTTTTTGTTAGATTCTAGGGGTGGTGGACCGGGTGGCTAGCACGCGGTTTAGATGCTGATGTGGACATGTCGACAAAATAACTTTTGTTGTTTTTTGTTTTTGTTTTTACGGTCGATATAATGTAAACGTATGTCTTTCATCAGGGTTGCATGGTTTGGGATCGTCTAAAATATCAACAGCGAAGCAGTTTTAGCCTGAACGTGGTTTCTCTCTCTCTCTCTCGAGTTGCACAATTTGTTTGTTGCAGACAGTGGTTTTGTCTTCTATTCCACTGTCTACACTTTTGTCTTCTTCCTACCACTTCCTTTGTCGTTTGGTTCGGAGATATTTTACCAAAGCTGGAGTGAAAACTAATTTTGTCTCTTATTTAATAATCGAGAGTCCCAGCTAATTGCTTGTTAATTGTTTGATCATAGGTGATAAGATATGATCAAGCTTTCTATATCGCTTATAAACTGAACAAATCTTTTTTCTCAAAAAAAAAAAAAAAAAACTGAACAAATCTATAATACTTTTAGTCAAAGAATTACATAATACATCATACATGAACGTATATATGTTGACTTTTTGTTTCCTGTGATATGATTTTTTTTTTAAAGTTATAAAGACTAGACATGATTGAGGTCCACAGACTCAGCCGCTGGTTTTGGTCTCTTTCCGTGTTCAAATGCGAAATTGCTTCTTTTTTTAATACATGTAAAATAAAATTATTCATTTTATATAGGGTTGTCTTTAATGGGCCGGGCTTTACGATTTGGGATTTGGTTCCGTAAATGTCAAGTCGAGGATTCATCAAGTTATGTTTGTTGTTGTCTTCCATTTCGATTTGTTTCATTTTTTTAATTGCTCAGATTAAGGCCGTGAACCGACTAGATATCCCACACATGGAGCCAATGCAAACCGAACAGCCGATCTATACACAAGACGAGACAAACATCTTTTTATAGTTTAAAAAGACCATGACCACATTTTATATCCGATCACTACTTTTAGTCTGTTCTCTACGATTAAACCAACATCAATGAGGCCAAACAAACAAACAAAAAGACAGCTATGAATAATCATCTTTAAATGCATGTTGTATTTTGCTACGAAACCTAATATGTCATGAACTAATGCTTAAAGCAATTAACAACGATGATATTCAGTTTCAGTTAGATTCTTACATTTTCATTGGCGGGATACTTTTGAAACCAAGAGTTATCCAAAACTTAGTCAAAACAGGTTGGTACCTCATACGGCTTAACTCACTATCGACTTAAAACATTCGGTTCTATGATCATTATTGGTTTCATATTGTTTTCTATATCTCACACGGCACACTATACAAAGTAGATAAACCGTAGTTTCGTCTTATTCGTTAGAAAAAAGTTTGTAGGAGTTAAACACTCACTAAAGTTCGACAACCCATATAGGTTGGTATCTCACATAGTCACATATCACACTATATACCTTTAACATTGGGTTTGGTGATTTTAATTAGTTTACCAATGGTATTTTACAGTCATCTGTTTCGTTTTATTTTCTTATAGCATTTATAGGAATTAAACACCGACTAAAGTTCCGAGACATGAAGTTGATTTTTGTTTACTTAAAAGAACTCATCAGCTACTAGAAACTAGATGCATGTGACTGATGTTTTAAGCTTATTTTGGATTGATATAGTGTGATATTTTAAGCTTATTTTGGATTGATACAGTGATATTTTAAGCTTGGGTAACATGGGCATGTAAGTAAGAACGTAGTAACTTCTCACCGTATATATTTATCTGTTCCAACTAGTCAAAAGAAATAATAAAAGATAACTTTTTCAACGAACAAAAACTTAGGGTAACATGACAATGAAAGTAAAGAATATAGTACTCGTTGATAAATGCTGTCCATATAAGCGGTATGGACGCAAACGCAGAAGTTCTAGGGACAAGGATTTAGACTTTAGCAAAGGGTCTAAAATGTAATTGTCGCAGTTTGGGGTCAATGTGGGGTTGTCTGTAGGAGGATAAGTTGTGACTTTAAGAGTGAATGAGATTCTCTTTCAAATGAATGGTGTCAAGGAGTAGTATTCGTTTCGTCTCCTCTTGTCTCCATCCACCTATCTATATCCCCCACTCTACAATGTTTTTGTTTTTTCCCCCTCGATTTTCTTAGATAATAACTCGGCGAATCTAATCCCTACCAGGCCTAATAATTGACCCCTACTATGTACTGCACGCAAATTGGAGAGTCCAGATTAGAAAGCAACATGTTCGTTGAAAAGTTTAAAGTGTTTTGGTTTCAACTTTGCACCTACTATTAGATTTTAGTTCCTAAGTTTATCGTTTCTTCTTTTAGTAACGGTTTAGGTTCAACCCTCTTTTTTTTTCTCAAAGAAGGTTCAACTTTCCTTTGAAACGTGGATATTTTACTTTGTAGATCTTAAATCTGAAGTTCTCTTCGACGTTTTCATATGTAACATGATGATTTTTAGTTACCTGAATGCATACTAAAAACCGTTGAAATATATGTATCTTAATTTAACATTAGCTATGTACGTTATTATAATGGTCAAAATTTACAAAAGTAAAATTCACACTTCCAAAGGTGGGGTGGGGTCTATGGAGATAGAAGCTTAAGATGAATTTCGTAGAATAGTTGAGAAAAAGGATTGCGTAGAAAGGGAAAAAACAAGAAGAAAGTGCATTGTCTTTGTGGTGATATGTGAGCCACGCCCATTTAGAATCTCACTACTTTCATCATATTCACATCTATAACGAATATAGCATCTATGATATTTATGCATTTCCCTATTGACTATTCTGCAATTTTCAGTTTTGGATATTCATGTGAATCGTGATCATCAAGATCATTAAATTATATAATTCTCTTAAACAAATAGCAATTGTAGAATATGTTTTAAGGTTATTGAAATATGAAGTTAGCTATATTGTATAGTATATTTTTCTCTAAAGTGTAAAACATCCTCATGTTTGATAAATATTTCAGTTTTAAATAATCATCCAAATTTATTTTCATCGTTCAAGTCATGAAGGTATCGAGTTTTTACCGTTCCAAAGTTTTCTTTACAGTTTATACTAACTCTGCTTGTATATGAAACTGTTCTGCATATAAATTTACTTCTGTAAAGTAGCAAATCAGGTGAAGTCATTTCTATTTATATTTTAATCACCGAAATAAACTCATTGAGTTTAGAAACTGAGTAAGTCTTTCTTTGTTTAAGAACCAACGGTTTTTCATCTACATGATTAATTTCCTCAATCTATCTTCTTTACGTATTGGATGACTATTTGCATGACTAAACCTATGTCCAGGTCGAAAGTTTCACTAAAAAGTCAAACATACCAATAATGGTTATCTTTGAAAATTTCAAAATCAGTGGAAGTGGAAATTTTACACGTAATGATGTACGAGACATTTAATTATGATGATGTGATTGCCGAATTTGTTTTTCAAACATTTGATTTAAAAAGTTCAAATCATTACACCCACACGTTCATTTACCTGTAAATGAAAATAATCAAAGATTCTTACAAAACAAGTAAAAATATCACTAAATGTCCTTTGGAACTAGATGCCAACAACAATCTACTTGGCCACTTGACTTGTGTACCAGATCTCTCCCAACTCTTTACCCTTTTTTATTCACCCATTTTGCGTTTGCTACTTTTGCGTTTGATCACTTGATATTTTGATATATTCGTCTACGTTTGGACAATGCGCGTGTTCGACATGCGCACTTAAGAGGGTAGAGACATTTACCTTTCTTTTTATTCTATCAAACAAAACAAAGTTTCATACATATATATACACATATATTACTAAAAATTCTGGTATAAATATATGTACCAAGGATAATCCAACCCTAAAAGAAATTTCATTTGCAAAGCTCAAATCTGTTTGTTATTCTTTCTCAGTTATTTCCATGGAAGTAGAGCAGAGAAGGATCATGAAGAGAGACGAAGATGGAGAAGAAGAAGAAAACAATATTCAACCGTCACTACACGAAGAAGAACAAGAAACAGAGGAAGAGATGTCTGGGAGGACGACCGAACCGTGGACGAAGCAGGTAACGGTTAGAGGAGTGTTAGTGAGCATAGTGATCGGAGTTGTGTTCAGTGTGATAGCTCAGAAGCTAAATCTCACGACAGGGATTGTTCCAAATCTCAACAGCTCTGCAGCTTTACTAGCTTTTGTCTTCGTCCAGACATGGACCAAGATTCTCAAGAAATCAGGTTTTGTCGCCAAGCCATTCACAAGACAAGAGAACACAATGATTCAGACATCTGCTGTTGCTTGTTACGGCATTGCTGTCGGAGGTTAAGATATAATTTGTTTCCTTTTAAAACTTAGTAGTTATTGTTTCTTGGGAAACAAGCAAATATTCAATAAAGAGATATGTAAGACAGTTCTAAACACATTTTAAAATAAAGCCTTTATGAAAAACTTTTGTGTTTTTGGTTGTTTTAAGAAAAGAGAAAAGTAGAACTTAACCTTTTGCTTTTGGGGGTGTATATAGTATAAAACCAACTTGTGGAATTTTGATTAAAAAGGTTTGTTTCTTTGTGTGTGTTTAAATCTTTTCAGGTGGGTTTGCTTCATATCTTCTAGGGTTAAACCATAAGACATATGAGTTATCTGGTGCTAACATGGAAGGTAACTCTGAGAAGAGTGTGAAAGAACCAGGCCTTGGTTGGATGACTGCTTATCTCTTTGCGGTCTGTTTCATCGGTCTTTTCGTCTTAATCCCTCTCAGAAAGGTTATGATTATTGACCTCAAGCTAACATATCCTAGTGGTTTAGCTACTGCTGTGCTCATCAATGGCTTCCACACACAAGGAGATGCACAGGCCAAGTAAGCTAGTTACCTACTTTACAAGAAGTGATTAGTTCTTAAGTTTCCTAATCTTTAAAATGGAATCAATGCAGGAAACAAGTACGAGGTTTCATGAAATACTTCTCATTTAGTTTCTTGTGGGGATTTTTCCAATGGTTTTTCTCTGGCATAGAAGATTGTGGGTTTGCTCAGTTCCCAACCTTTGGCTTGAAAGCTTGGAAACAAACGTAAGCATCATCAACTATACATTAAAAACATACACTTTTTCCATTAAATTACATAAGTTTTGAAACATGAAATTGAGATATTCTTTTGCAGGTTCTACTTTGATTTCTCCATGACATTTGTAGGAGCAGGAATGATATGTTCACATTTGGTTAACATTTCTTTGCTTTTAGGAGCTATCCTCTCTTATGGCTTAATGTGGCCTCTTCTTGATAAACTCAAAGGCTCTTGGTTCCCTGATAACCTAGACGAACACAACATGAAGAGCATATACGGTTACAAAGTCTTCTTATCCGTAGCTCTAATCCTCGGCGACGGTCTCTACACTTTCGTTAAGATCCTATGTGTCACCATTATCAGTATCAACGCAAGAATGAAGAACAAACCTAACGATCTTGATGACTTGGGTGACAAGAAACAAAGAAAACTTCTAAAAGAGGATGAGAACTTCCTCAGAGACAAGATCCCTATGTGGATAGCCATCTCCGGATACCTTACCTTCGCCGCGGTCTCAACCGTTGTGGTTCCTCTGATATTCCCTCAGGTCAAATGGTATTACGTTATCGTAGCTTACATTTTCGCGCCGTCTCTTGCTTTCTGTAACGCCTATGGGGCTGGACTTACAGACATCAACATGGCTTACAACTATGGGAAGATCGGTCTCTTCGTTCTCGCCGCCGTCACCGGAAAAGAGAACGGTGTCGTGGCCGGCCTAGCCGGTTGCGGACTCATCAAGTCCGTTGTCTCGGTTTCTTGCATCTTGATGCAAGATTTCAAGACGGCTCATTACACGATGACGTCACCAAAGGCTATGTTTGTTAGCCAGATGATAGGGACGATCGTGGGATGCATCGTGACGCCGTTGAGTTTCTTCCTGTTCTACAGAGCGTTCGACGTTGGAAACCCTAACGGAGAGTTCAAGGCTCCTTACGCTTTGATATATAGAAACATGGCGATTCTTGGCGTGCAAGGCTTCTCTGCTCTGCCTCTTCACTGTCTCCAAATGTGTTATGGGTTTTTCGGGTTTGCTGTTTTGGTTAATGTAGTCAGGGATCTTACTCCGGCGAAGGTGGGGAGGTTCATGCCGCTTCCGACGGCGATGGCGGTTCCGTTTCTTGTTGGGGCTTATTTTGCGATTGACATGTGTGTTGGGACTGTGATTGTGTTTGTTTGGGAGAAGATGAATAGGAAGAAGGCAGAGGTTATGGTTCCTGCGGTTGCCTCGGGGCTGATTTGTGGAGAAGGGCTTTGGACTTTACCGGCGGCGATACTTGCACTCGCCGGAGTAAAACCACCAATATGTATGAAGTTTTTAGCTTCATAGGATCAGTCAAAAGAGAGAAGAGAGTCTTTGTGGAGTTTACTCAGTTATGAAGTTAGAAGACGTAATGGATATTGTAGTCATCCTATTCTTAGAATAATAATAAGAAGATTTGTGAACAAGAACATCTCTTCTTCTTCTTTTTTTGTCTTTTTAGGAATTACCGAACTTGATTAAAATATATTTACATGACATGGAATCGTGATTAACCAAAACAAGTTTTACAAGTTTTTTTCTTTAACAGATTTCGGCTCTGTTATCTTCTGTTGATATAATATTGGGCTGACTAAAATAGTTGTGGGCTTGGCCCAAACATTGGTGACTATTCAGATTTTTTAAGTTGCTGAATCAACAAAACTTGGGAATTTAAATGACCAATATTTAAAAGTTGTAGATTTTTTTGGTTCAAGTATGAGTTGAAATTTTTTTTGGCTTTAAATTGAAAGTTTAAAGTTTTAATGGATGTTTTCTCATATATAATGTAACACTTTTGACCTTTCTATTGTCTCTTAAGAATATCCTAATTATTTGGAAATTCATAACGAATCTAGTAAAAAACTATTTCAAACCCAAATAAATTTATTTGGATTTGAAGATGTTTAAAATAAATGTACCAATAAACTCAAAATGTTAAATGAACATTTTACCCAAAAAACACTGAAATTTTATTTTCTCCTCTCACTAAGAAATCATTAAAACTTTGTTAAATATTCATAACTTATTGACAAAATGTATTTGTCTGAATAGACCCACATATTAATTTGTATTTAAAAATTATAAGACATGCAATAAAATATGAAACAAATATATAATACGTTTAAATTTCATCTAGAACTTTAATTCAATTAAATGCCTATTCCAATAAGCATCAAATATATATTCTCTTTTAACAGAAAAATATATTTATGGGCAATTAGGTAACCAAACAAGAACCGCACGAAAGTAACAAGAGAGAGAATTAGGCAAACACATAAATGACTTGACTTACTAAACCCACCGTTCAACTACCCCAACTATAATATCTCCCTCTATTCATTTCTTTTTATTTCGTTTAAATTGACATATCCTCCAAAACCCTCACACCACAACAATATATTAATTTCCTCTTTTCACATTCGAAGAAAACATACACAATTTCCCTCGCAGCATTCTATACACTCGTTATCAAATGGCGAGCCAGGAAGTCGTCGTGGTTGGAGGGGAGAGGGAAGGAGCTGAGATCGTGTACGGTGCGGAGGAGTGTTACCAGAAGTCGGTGGAGCTTCTAGAGGAGCTAGGGTTTCCAAAAGGTGTGATGCCTTTGAAGAACCTCGTGGAGTGTGGAAGAGTTAGAGCCACGGGTTACGTGTGGATGAAGCAAAACACTCCTTACGAACATTTCTTTGAAGCCACCAACACTCGCGTTTCTTACGCTCTTGAGGTCACCGCCTATATAGACAAGTGTTGTATGAAGAAGATGACAGGTACTATATATACTACTTCAAGTAATTATACATATGGAATCATGGCTTTATTTAATTATGTTTATATGTACTTAATTGTGTGTATTATGTTATAGGCGTGAAGAGTAAGCAGATGTTTTTGTGGGTACCGATTGTGGAGATGAGTATGGAGGAGCCAAAGAGCAAGAAGATTTACTTCAAGACTCCTATGGGAATCGGCAAGTCTTTTCATGTTACCGCATTCATGGACGAGGAAGAGAAACGTAACTTTTATTTGGAGAATCCTAAAAAATAAATCATTTAATTATTATTATTGTGTTTTGGTTGCTTTTTGTTTTTATTTTAATATTTGTACTCTTGCAAGGTTGCTTTATTGCAATTGCTGAATGTTTATTTTGATAATTATAAAATGAAATAAGATTTTATATATTTGTGATGCAATGGACAATTGCAATTTTTATTTTATGAGTAGATATCGAAGGACCTCATATAATCGATGGTGAAACCCATCGTTAGTAATTCGCAAACCATATACTAACGCCTAACGGAAACAGATGTATCCATGAATAGAAAATTATGTAACGAAAATTATACCCTGTCGTAAACGTAAATCCTGGCAGAACTCTAATGATTCGCTTTCATAGAAGTCTTAAAATATTATAGTTAAATTTTAGATTCTTTGATTAAAACACTGAAAAAATGAACTCGAAATTCTTTTTCTCGTTTTTGTTGAGAAATGAAAGACTCAGTGTCCGTTATCAATGAGGAGGGGCCTTCCATATCCCTATTACGGATACATCGAGCGCCTGATTACATTAATTTACTAGGTGGACATGCCTGCAGAGCTTTAAAGGAGCAGAACAATATGGTTAGGTGGGTCTAAGACATTCATTTGTATTGGTAAATTTGCTCAACCAATCTGACCCACTCACTTCCAGTACTTCATCGCCTAATCATTCACATGTATCTGTAAATATGCCAATGAAGAAAAAAAAAACACGAAGAGTAATAAATCCTTTGAGATGAGCGACCTATAATTAAGGATCCAGTACCCTAAAAATCAACATGCGACCGATCATATATCGTAAACTCATGATTTAAAAAAAAAAAAAACTATTTGTGACAAAAAAAAAAGATATTTAGAAAACATCTTCTATTAAATATAGGGAAAACTACTCACATATATTTTTGTAGCATCCTACGGTTTAACGAGATACAATGCTATTATATGGGCATGTTTATGTGTTAGACGGTCAAACGGTCTGCAAGAGGTATAACAAAAGCACACCTCCTATTTACATGGAATATGTAAAATTACAACATTTAAGAATATGATGAATTGATTAGCATACATAAACATATGTGACAATTATTATTTGATACGACGGGTTTGTTCTCATGGCTAAGTACATAAGAATTTCCTTAATTTAACAATGATCAAGCTTAATAAATATAATTATCTAACAACACCTGCTAGATCAATTGATGATCGATAACAAGTTTTGATAGAACACACTTTCAGAAAGATGAAGTCTTCCAAATCTCTTGAAGCTCTCTGGCAAACTCATCTTGTCTCCCAACGACCATGGTGATGTGATCTTTTCTCTCAATAATTTTAACTCGTGCCCGAGGAATCCGGTATTTGACGTTGTAGCTACACTCGATGGGGATGAGCTCATCGTTTTCTCCGTGAAAGATAGTCACGTTACACTTGAGTTTATCTCGTACAACATCCAGATACGTATCAAGTTTGCTTCCTGTCCCACAGATGATGTTGTGTAGAGTGTGCCACGCTGCGTTGTGCGTGTGACACATAAAACCTTCTATTAAAAAGTTTACTGTCCTGGAATGATTTAAATTGATTATTAAAACAATAGATGATATATCAAAATGTAGTTCTTACTCATCAATAGATCAGCATATACACTAGCTACAAGCCAACATCAATAAATAGCCATATTTTCTGCATCATATATAACCTCATCATAGCTAATTTTACCTATTTAACATGGTATTTTGTATTGAATTTTAATTCTTCTTTTTTCACACAAAAAAAAATAATATTGTTTTGGACTCAAAACTCATATCTAGTTGAAGGTTGGTTGTTTTGGTAGGACGAGAGCATAATTTCTAACCATACATTTTTACTTTAGATACTTATATATTACTATCTATAGAATTAGACATGTCACTAAAGTCGGTCGATCAACCAACCTAGACATTTCAAAAGTATAATCAGTTTCAATCGTTCCATGTACACATTGTCATCAGTAACTAGGTTAGGTTGGAAGTTTTAAAATTTAGCATAGCACTAGAGTTTTGCACAGAAAAAAAACATAGCACTAGAGTCTAGGTAGGTCGATCAACCAACTCTATTTGTCTTAGGGCTCGTCTCCAATGAACGGAGATATACTGATGACAAGTCAAAACACGTGGCTTTCTATACCTGGTCATTCGATGTAACTTGTCAACCACGTGGAGTTGTACTTCATAGGGCTGGGACTTAATATCCGCTATCCGCTATCCGATCCGAGATCCGATCCGATCCGCTCCGAAAAAACGGATATCTGGGGGGTCCGGATCCGGATCCGGATAGTGATTTCACGGATCCGGCGAATCCGGATCCGAATCCGGATAGTGAAATTTTCGGTGCGGATATCCGGATCCGGATCCGGGCCCACTAAATATTTTAAAAAATATTTAAAATATAATTATATTTATATAGTATATTATATATTTTTTATTAAATATAACTAATACTTAATTTTTTTAGTAATTTCTATTATTTTAATTTAACTTTTTTCCAAAATAATATTTTTTAATAGAATAAATAAATACTAAACTTTTAATTTTTAATGTTTTTTATTAAAAATAAATCGGATCCGGATATCCGCGGGTATCCGAGTTTTAGTCCGGATATCCGGACCCCGGATATCCGGATGGCCCGGATCCGAATCCGGATAGTAATTTTACGGATCCGCCGAATCCGAATCCAGATATCTTAAAATACCTCGGATATCCGATCCGTCCCACCCCTAGTACTTCATCTAAACTTGTATATATTTACTTTTTTTTTTGGTGAGTAAGGTTAATAATCGTAAAGTGAGTAGACACTAACTAGCCAGCGACCAGAAACGGTGCCGAATTAAATTTGTAAGTAAATTTAGTTCATTAGAGGTGGTTTGGTAACTGATGAAAGCAACTAGCTTCATCAACCCTCGACTGTTTCATATCAAATGAATATGTTTGTAAACTTATAATAAAGTTGATAAACTTTAATCCAAAAAATAAAGTTTGAGTGAACCTAACTTTAAGATCACTATTTTTCGGAACATTCCAAACAAAACGATTCAAAACCACCAACATTGTTAAACGATCAATGTTATGTGCTAATTAATTAATTAAATGAAAAAAATATGATAAGAAATAAAAACCTGTTATTACGGGTCAAGAGTTTAGCAAGGAACTGCCAAAGACGGTGGTGTTTGCAGATGAGAAGACAAATGGTACGGCTAATGTGTTCGTACCAAGCAGCCATCGACGCTCCTAAAGCTATTGGCGGCCAAACCTTCCTCGGCGCCACCTTCTTCATCACGTATTGCCTCGGATTCTTCTCTCCCACCGGTACCGGATAATACGGCTGCCCACACGTAAAACACATGCACACGTGTTGTATTAGTCTTACTACACTTCTCTTATTTTCAACATATGTTTTATTTGTCAAACTAATAGTATTGCATTTTTTTACTAAATGAACTCACCGGAGCAAGGAGGGTGAGCGACTTGATTAAACCACCGTGTCTAGCCGCGAGGTCAAGCGCCAAAATGCATCCCAAAGAGTGGGCCACGATGTGGAAAGACTTCACATTGTGTTTGTGTAAGACTGATTTTTCAATCATCTCTACGTGTTCTCGCAACGTGTAGAGTGAATCAGCTGGCTTAGGGCTTTTTCCAAATCCTAGAAGATCCACCGCGAAGAGTCTGTAAGCTGAGGAGGAAGCTAACAAGCTTGGAAACACAGTTTCAGTCCAAAACGCTGATGAAGATATGAAACCATGGATGAACAACACATCTTCTTTCGCTGCCACACCTGTTTTAATGATCAGATTGTTTTAAAACGCAAGAAACTGAGTAAATAAAAACGTTTACCAATTAAACAAAGGCAAATTATGTTTTTTTGTAAGCATTGATTACTATGAATAAAGAATGTTTGTATTTTTGTTTTTTTTTTCCTTTTTCTTTTATCTATCTATAAATGAGCACAACAAACTTTTGCTAAAAAAAAACATGTGAATGCATACAGTTAAAGACACGCACACACAAGAACCTAAACCAAATAAAGATGTGAACTAGCAACCTTTTGGTATTTGAGTTTTGACAAAGAGGGAGTGATCTTTGTCGGAAGTAGAGGCCCATGATGTACAGAACCCACAATCACAATCCGACCATCGAGAGACATCGTGGCTCAAGTTCTGCGGTCTGATCTTTTCCCTGAGCATCTCAACGACCGTGAAGTTCACCGTCAACCTTGACTTTGTTATTGTTTTCCTCCGTTTGTTCTTAGTCAACGTCTTCACTTGATGATGGTGGCTACACTCGGAGTTGGATCGAGAAACCTTAACGAACCGTTTATTGAGCTCGTTAACGGAGAGGTCCGATAGAAGAGATGGACGTGTGTAAAGGGTCTCGGAGATATCCTCAAGCTCAATCTTGGAACGGCCGCTACAAGAAAACCAAAGAGAATATCACACCGACCGGTTTTAGTTACTAAAACCAAAGTAAATTCATAATTTTCTACTCCTACGACATACAATAGCTCAAGGTAACAATTTGATATGTTAATATATAGAGAAACAAAAGGCAGTTATCATGAGTCGGTTATGAAAAATAGTGAGCATTTATACGTGTAAATTCACGTAAAAGTACATAATAATGATAAGGTTTTTTTTTGGGTAAACCGGAACACTACGCGTGATGATTTAAAGTAAAAACAAGTATTATACCCTTTAACAAGAAAACATGTAATATACACAAACTGAATTAAATAAAATATATACGGAAGAAGAATCATTATTCTCTCTAAACCCAACCTATTAAAAGCTTCTTTTTTTTGTTTTGTTTTATGTAAACTAACACATTTGGACAATTCTGATATTGATACATTTTTGCTTTGATAGTAAAAAAATAACATAAAGAGACAAAGAATACCTGAGTTCTTGAAGCGGAGAAAGAGTAAGGATCTTAGAAACGCCACTATTGTGAGACAAGAGGATCTTTCCTCTAGTCGCCGTGATCGGTTCCTTGGCCGATAAACAATAACAAGGCTTCCACTCGGCTTCGAAAACATAGTCTGCTACTTTGTAGACGAGACAAAGTAATGAATCGACGATGTCAAAGAGACAGAACACGAGGAAGCTAACGGCTTCATTGAGCCATATACCTGCTACGGTCGCTGCTCTTCTTGTCATCATCACAGCCATGGCTCAACAAAGCTTAGAGAGTTAAAAAAAAACTTTTAAGATTAATACACAGCTCTTCTTTAAGTATCTGAGAGTTTAAGAAAAGAGATCCATGAATGAAGCCGACTTGTGGTGTATAGTTGTGTAGTGTATTTATATAATATAAATAAGCTTCTTTCTATTGCTCTTTCTATTTGAGAGTTGAGAAGAGGAGTGTATGGAGAGACACAAATCTAAGGGTTGTGTGAATGTATATAGTTTATAGAATATAGACTATATATGATACGTGTTAATATATGATGTCATAACGTGAGATAATTAATATTCAAGACACTCGAAAACGACTGTTTAGGGGTCACGGATCCACCGGTTTAACTGGTCCGGTATTTAAAACACTAGCTAAACAGTATGTGGAGGTGATTACATTTTGGACATCTTTATATGGGTTTGTCGAAAATTCTATGTATACTGATAGGAAGATGGTGACTTTAGTCCAATTAACTTTTCTTTTACGTATAAAGAGAAATGGAACATAAAAACAAAACGAAACTTTCTCAAAAGAAAAAAACAACAAAATACAAAAGATACCATTGTCAATGCGTGCAAGACTATATATGTGTGTTAATTAGTGAATAAAGTTGGGAGTGACTAACTGGAGATTCCTTATATTTAATAATTTCTATGCATAGACAAGTCATGGCTTACAAATTTGCTTCAGTGAAATTTTATAAGCAATTTCTTGAATGTGGAAAATTCATTAGGTGAACAGAATACTTTGTACGAAAAAGACTTAGAAATTGAGAAAACAGCAAGATAAAAGAGCTAGGTAACCAAATAGAATTAAAATACAAAATTAAAGGATGTGAAAAGGAAAATTGTGGGTTGTGTCATTAAACGTCCAAAGAAAAAGAGGTGCTTGGTGGTTGAACCATCCTGTGAAACAGCAGAACCAGTCCATGACTTGGCTTTATCATATGATCACGTAGAATCCTCATTTCACTGAGCTTTCTCTTTTACATGTTTTATTTTACGTCACACTATTTCCATTTCATTAATAATAGTTTCTTGTTCCACTAAAATTTGTTAATCCATTTTTTCTTATCTAACTACCTACAATTACAACATTTATTCTTTGTTTCATGCATGAAACGCAATAGTATCTATTTTTAGACCAACGTAGAGGTTGCAATAAACGATCACTTTTTACTTCTTTTTACAATGCCGCTTGTGGACATGATAGATTTCAACCACGTGATTCTCATAAGTAATAATAAAAAGTGAAAAAAACAATAATAAATATATATTAGCTGTTTCTACATAATAGCTATTTTCATTAATATAATTCATTTTTGTTTGAAAGTATATATAATACTACATTTATTTTCTTATAACTATACTAGATGGAAATTAACCCAAAGTAATTTTGGGCCATGCAGAAGAGCTGTATCATTGTTTTCGTTTAAGACATTCACGTTGATCAATCACAGGGCTTGAATCTGAAAGTGATAACTTGACATTTCAATCATGGTGAACTTTTTAACCACGGCCACCATTAATTCATTTAATTCACTAAAAAAATCTAATGAGAATAAGACAAGCGTAGTACTATCTGATTTTAGGTGCTCATAAATGAGAATAAAGTAGGCACAACGTACAAGTATAAGAAGTAAAAAGAAACCATGGTATCACGCTGTGTTTCTTCCTTTGTCCTAATCAGAAGACCAGACAATAACTTGGGAGAACTCTCCGAGATGCAAGTAAAAGAGAATTACACAACTGGTCAAGAAACTGAATGATTCAGAAGATAAACAAAGAGTCTAGTTTAAAATGTTACCAAACTCAAACGTTCGGATCGTCAAGTCAATGTGGATATATAGGTTCTAATCCGTACACAAGGGATATGCATGCCATATTTTTTCATGCTTCATACATTGTTCTGTTTGGTCAAATATGCATGTACTGTTAGGTAATAATGGAATCCAAAATTCATTTTTTCATCTCTCAATAAATATTGATTCGATGCATACCTACAAACACATGATTATTGACGGCGTATTTACTGAGGATTTGGAGCATATGCATGATGACGTCGTTCGTTTTATATGCTCATTGATTTCAAGGAAATAAAAGGAAACAGATGAAAACTCTGTTCTCAAACATAATGTAAAACCGTATGAATGAATAGATTTAAAAAGGCATGCATGACTTGTACTTTCTTCAATGGTGAATGTATTTCATTTTATATCAAAGTATAATCGTTTCCTTCAGTTCCGAATGCATTCCAAGTGAGTATTTTTTCTAGAAACATGAACCTTAGTAAATTTTATTGTTCAAAATAATGATATATAGAGGTGGAGCAAAGTCCGGATATCTGGTTTTTCATGCCGATGACATAAATATTGATATTACATTCAATTAGTTATGACTCCACCACGATTACATGTCACACGACTATGACGTCTCATAGTTTTGTACAGTACACTTGCAAAAAATATCTTGTCAAATAAACAAAATTCCTATTGTTTGAATAAATTTATATATTCAAGTGGTGTATTGTACACCACGTTTTTAGAATTTTCAACAAGTGAAATAGTGAATTGTACATATGATGATTGAAATTTGAAACCAAGCAATGCAAGTACTTGGAACAATGAACTCGTACAAAAAGGCCACTATATGGACTTTCTAATAGTGGGCCTTTCTTCAGTTAATTTACTATTACATGGGCCCATTTTGGGCTTTTAACATGTCTAAACGCATGGATTATTTATACCGATTACGAAATACCAACATAGACTTTTTTTTCCCTGTTTCTCAAGTTGTTGCAGGGTCGAGTTTAACTGGACAAAGTTGGTAAACTCTAGTCATTCTAACAACGATAGATGCGTCTTGAGACTGATTCCTAACGTAGGAAAGTCTTTTCTTTCCAATTCTGTTCTTGAGAGGTAAAACTCTTTATCTCTCGAGTCTATCATTGTTGCTTGTACACAAAATTTTTAGTTCTTTCTAATAAGATTTATATTCACATTTACAGAGAATAATAGGCTACAATCATACAACAGTTATTCCACAGCCTGAGAGATACCAAAATCGACACTAAACCTAATCTACATGATGCCAAGATCTGCTACAAAACAGGTTAGACATCTTCCAAACTCACTTACATTATTTTATCCCTCAGGTAGGTTCTATTCTCATTCATAAACTTACTTCCAGATTACTGAATGAATCTGCATAGAATTTGTAGTCTCGTGGCAACATAGTATGTAACATAAACCTTCATGAGGTAATATAATTGGAGTGATCCCCATAGCTTTCAAACATATGGAATTCACTTAATTTGTATTCCAAAAAAACCTCTTTTGGTAAGAAATTAAACATGCATCTTCAAGAATAACCACTAACCACCGAGAATTATCATATTTTTTCTTATAACATTTGAACATTAGTGAGTGGTCCTATGTGATTTCAATACCTTATATTAGCCTATACGACAAAGAAAATAACACTACAATTAGCCTATAGTATACAAATAGATATTTTTCTTTTTGCATACAATAATTTAGCTAAGTCAGAAAGAGTTAGAGGAGTAATAATCCAAATAATAAAGTAGTGGGGTCGAAAAGATAAAGAAAGAAAAGAAAAAGGGTGAAACATTTAGTAAAATCTAAATAAAGTGACCGAAGATGGAAAGATAAATTAGTTAGAGCATCACATCCCTTCTCTGGTCCCCCCCTATGACAAGCTCTCACGTAAACGAGAGATGTAATGGGTCCAATGACCAAAACACACATCTACAAACACCGTTACTTAACGGAGCTTGTTGCTATCCTCATCGAACGTAAATGGTATATATGATGTTGAAGAAGAAGGCAAAAGATAAAGACGTTACCTAAGGTCGAAGTAAAAGATAGGCGGTGTGTGTGAGAGTTAACGGGGTTAAGTGAAAGGAAACGACAACGTGGGATGCTAATGCCTGTGTCAGGGTGAAGAGAGAGAGAGAGGAGAGTTTAATGAAAAGTTTTGTCTGTATTGTGAAACAAGGTCGAATGTTAGAGACTAAGGAAACCAAAAAAAATAAAGAAAAAGAAAAAAGCTTTTATGGCTCATAAGGCTCTCAAATAGCTGCACCGCTCCATTCACATGTTTCTTTTTTAACCTAATTTGCCTATTTGTTTTCTCCCCATCCTCTCATCTTATAAGTGAGGGATAGAGAGACAGAGAGAGAGACAAAAGTTAAAAAAAGAGAGAGCCTTTGTGTTCTTGTAAGTATGTTTTAAGGTTTTCCTTTTTATATGTTGTGAACTTTAGGCTAAAGACTCTGTTTCTCCTCTGTTGTTGCTATCTGAAAGATAAAGCTAGTGAGGTTCCCCATTACAGAGACAAGGAGTGGGTTTTAGGAGTTTCTTTTTCTGTTTATTTGTTTTGTTGTGTGTTTGAGGTTGGTGTTTCTGAGTAAAAGTTTGAGACTTTTTTGAGTGGGATATAGTATAAATGGGAACAAGAGCAGAACGTAATAAGGAAGATTTTGTTGGTGGTGGGTTTGGATTTGGAGTTGTGGAACATTCTCATAGAGAAGCTATGATACCATCACATCATTATCCATCATATATATCACCTTCCTCTTACTGTTCCGCTGGTGTTAGCGAACCTGTGTTCTCTGCTTCAAGTAATCATGCATACACTTCTTCTCTTGGTGAGATGTACTCCCTCGGAGTCGGTTCTAACTCTGCTGCTGTTTCAGCTGCAGACCCTTTATTCACCTTGAGCTCCTCAGGTTTAAAGTTCTCTCCTTTATGACTTCTGAGCTATGTGACAATATTAAAGATATATTTATTGTGAATTTTGGTTGATAAATATCCAGGGGAGATGGGAAGAAGTATGAGTGAAAAGGAAGTTGCAGCTTTTAGTGAAGCTCAGTGGCAGGAGCTTGAGAGGCAGAGGACTATCTATAAGTACATTATGGCTTCTCTTCCTGTTCCTTCTGAGCTTCTCACACCCTTTCCCAAGCACCCTTTAAACACTAACCATCAAGATGGTAAAATCTCCCTAGCTTTACTTTATTAGCTTCTACAGGTTGTTGGCTACATGTGTTCTTGATCTCTTGTTATCATGTTTGATGCATAGGAATAAAATGTTTGGAACTTATGCTGTGTATATGAATCTGATGTGTTCTATATGGTGACAGTGGCAATGGCCAAAGGAGGTTCATTGAAGCTGGGGATTACTTCAAATGCAAGCAACAACGCTGCTGATATGGAGCCATGGAGGTGCAAGAGAACAGATGGGAAGAAATGGAGATGCTCTAGAAGCGTGGTCCCTGATCAGAAATACTGTGAAAGACACACACACAAGAGCCGTCCTCGTTCAAGAAAGCATGTGGAATCATCTTCTCAACACAATGACACTCGTACCACTAAGAACGTTACAAGCCAGTACGCTGGAGCCTATCCTCAGTTTTACGGACAACCAGTAAACCCATTCTCTTCATTTTCCACTCTTCCAACTCTTTCCTCTTCAAATGATCACAATAGGTACTTATTTGTTTGCATTCTTGTCAAAGCATTAAACTCCGTATCCCCATTTTCAAAAATTTCTTGAAAAAAGACTGAAGCTTATTGGTTTGATATGTGAAGAGAATTCAGGTTGTTTATGAAAGAAGGTGACGCCAATGCAAATATAAATCCAGTGGTTGGACCAAGCAGAGAGCTCAAAAGGGGATTTGATTATGATCTGAACTTCAGACAGAAGGAGCCATTAGTAGACCAGAGGTTTGGAGCATTGGAGGGTCTGTTGAGTCCAAACCGGCAAGAGACAAGGCGGTTTTTTGTAGAAGGGGAGCAAGATGAAGCAATGGGAAGCTCTCTGACACTATCAATGGCAGCAGGTGGAGGGATGGAGGAAGCAGAAAGGAAATGCCAGCACCACCAGTGGGTCAGTCATGAAGGACCATCATGGCTCTGTTCAACAACACCAGGTGGACCGTTAGCTGAAGCACTGTTTCTTGGTGCTTCTAACTACCAAAGTACTAGTACTACTACTAGTAGCTGCAGCAGAAGCTCAGGCTGAATAATAATAAAAAAAAAGTGAATGACTAGAGTTGTGTTGTGTTGGTTTTACAAGTCAAAAACCGGTTTAGTGAGATTAGAAATCAAAACTATGTTTTAGATTAAGAATCGTTCTCAGTGATTTGTTTGAAGAAACAGGGAAAGACGTTTTAGCTTTTGTTTGTTTTTTATTTGCAGTTGGATATTGCAGAAAAGCTTAAACTGCTACTCTTATAATAGAAAAGTGCTTGAAACATCGGTTTGCTTAAACCACTGGAAATCTATTAATTAAACCAAAGGGAGGTGTGGATAGTGAGAATTTGTAACATTTGATTTCAAGTGAGAACAACACACTGAACTAAATAAATCAGAGTCACTCCGGTTAACATAACCGGTTTGGGTGATGAAAACTCATGTCTTTGTTGGGTTGAAGATAAGAGTTTAACTAAATGAGGATCCTGATATAGGAATTACCTTATTTAATGAGTTTTCCATTCCTTAAATGTATTTAAACTATTATATTATAGTCGCAAAGCTTAAAATAAGAATGAAAATTGCAACTTATATCTTTAAAAATACTTTGCACTAATATTGGTATTCCAACAAAATCAATAAAAAAGTTAAACAAAAGCAAAATACTGTGTACCTAAACCATAGGTTATATTTTTCCATTACAAGCCTAATCTTTAGTTTATTAACTAACCTATTTGACTAATCATATTCAACGGAGAGAGAGTGTCTAAATCATTGACTACGCGAGAACCTTCTCTCTCTCTTGCTTTGCAAGAATACATGACGTCACCAATGACGTGCCCCGCCATCATCCGCATATATCCCCTTTGCATCTTCTCAACAAAAAACCCCCTCCTCTCTCTCACCTTTCCACAATCTCAGATATTCCTTGACTTCATCTCCTCTCTAGATTTCTTTAGATTCGTGTATGAGCTTAAACCGGTTCCGGTTAAGAATGGCTGAGGAAATCTCAAAGACAAAGCTCGGATCTTCCTCCTCCTCTGCTTCTGCCGCCACATCAGCTGCAACGAACGCCGCGAAATCGAGATGGAAGATCCTATGGCCCAACTCCCTCCGTTGGATCCCCACCTCCACCGACAACATCATCGCCGCCGAGAACCGTCTTCTCTCCATCCTCAAGTACTTACCTTTATGGCTTTTTATTGAGATGGGTCGGTTAAAGATTGAATCTTTACTTTTTTATGTATCTTTACAGGACGGGTTATGTACAAGAGCAAGTGAGTATTGGTTCAGGGCCGCCTGGTTCTAAAGTCAGGTGGTTTAGGTCTTCTAGCGATGAGTCTAGGTTCATCAACACTGTTACGTTTGATGCTAAGGAAGGTTCTCCTACGCTTGTGATGGTTCATGGTTATGGTGCTTCTCAAGGTTTCTTCTTTCGTAATTTTGATGCTCTTGCTAGCCGGTTTAGGGTCATTGCTATTGATCAACTTGGGTGAGTAGGCAGAGTTTGTTGGAATGTATATTGGTCTGTTATTGAATTCAGGATGTTCATTTGTAATGAGGTACTTCTCTTTTTTTTTTTTTTTTTTTAATAGGTGGGGTGGATCAAGTAGACCTGATTTTACTTGTAAAAGCACTGAAGGTATTCTTATTCCCTTTACGGTTAATGACTTAGTGGCTATAGTTTCATTTGGAACTCTTTCTTAAAGGAGGTTTTATACCAGTAATGGAACTGAAATGTTTTCATTCTTTGAATATGCAGAAACAGAGGCATGGTTTATTGACTCATTTGAGGAGTGGCGTAAAGCCAAGAATCTTAGCAACTTTATTCTGTTAGGGCATTCTTTTGGAGGTTATGTTGCTGCTAAGTACGCTCTTAAGGTGAATTTTGTGTTCCTTTCCTTGGTATAACTCAATAGGTGACATTTTGGATCTATGGTTTCTGATTTTTCATTGGCGGTATCTCTGGATATTTCAGCATCCTGAGCATGTTCAACACTTAGTTCTGGTGGGATCTGCTGGTTTCTCAGCGGAATCAGATGCCAAGTCGGAATGGCTCACTAAGTTTAGAGCAACGTGGAAAGGCGCGCTTTTAAATCATCTTTGGGAGTCCAATTTCACTCCTCAGAAGGTGGTTAGGTATGCTCTTACAGTATATTCATGTTCACAAGTAGTCTGATTAGATGGCTATTTTTATGGCTTTGGAACCATTCGATGAGCTTGTTTTGAAACACTTGTTCGGTGATGAAGTTAGTTGACAGGACCTCTGGAATTCACTATATCATATGTTTCCAAATATGCTTTTTGGTGCAGAGGATTAGGTCCTTGGGGTCCGGGCCTTGTAAACCGGTATACAAGTGCACGATTTGGTGCACATTCGGTGGGAACTGTGCTAACAGAGGAGGAATCCAGATTGCTCACCGGTGAGTACTTCCTTCTCTTAAGTTCCACATAAGCTATGGGGAATGATGACGGATAGCTGATTAATGATGGTCTGTTTCACGTTGTAGATTATGTATATCATACTTTGGCTGCAAAGGCTAGTGGAGAGTTGTGCTTGAAATACATCTTCTCCTTTGGCGCATTTGCTAGGAAGCCACTCTTACAAAGGTTTGTCCACCAGATCTGATGAAACAAAGACCAACGTTATGAGTACGCTGCAGGTTGATGGAATGTTTATGTAACTCAAATTCGATGACATATTTTGTGCAGTGCATCAGAGTGGAAAGTGCCAACAACTTTTATCTATGGAATGAATGATTGGATGAACTATCAAGGTGCAGTGGAAGCACGGAAACACATGAAGGTCCCTTGCGAAATCATTCGTGTTCCACAGGTTAATTCTTTAAACAGTTAATGCATTAGTTTTCACATTTAAAGAGGAAAGTATAGTTAAGAAGATGCTTATGTGACATTCGTTTGTTGTGTAGGGTGGCCATTTTGTGTTCATAGACAACCCAGCTGGTTTTCATTCTGCAGTGATGTATGCTTGCCGCAAGTATATATCTCAAGACTCTTCTCATCAAGAACTCCTCCCAGATGGTTTACGATTGGTTTAGTCATACTATGTTGTTCCTTTACCTTGCACACTTTATTATAAATGTACAAAAACCATATATAAAAGAGAAACAACTTTTTTTCTTTTCACGTTGGTTGTGTTTGTACTTGGGAGTTCTAGTGTGATCTCAGTATTAAAAGTATCTTTAATATAGTTTCATCTAATTTCTTACACTTTACTTATGAAACATAACAATGATTTCTATGTGCTTGAAACTTTGCCCACTGAGACTAGTCAGTGCTCATTTTTAGAAAAAAAGTTGTTATCAACAGCACGTTCATGTTAACTTTTGAATCTGTTTTCAAGATGAGGTTAACTTGTACAGCAAGGTAAGACTATAATAGCCTGTTAACTGGTAGGTTAAAATAGGTTAAAGATCGGCAACATTCTTAAATTAGTAATGTGAGACCTGGTGGTCGAAACGTTTCCAATGGCCATGCCGGCAGACAGCTCAATCAGGAAAAACAGAAGAAATTACAGATAGGTTTTTTGACACAAGACGTTTTCTCTCATTCTTGTTATTTTGGCTGACTCATTCTTTTTCCTCTCATCTCCCAACAACTTTTCTCGTTGATTTTTCTATATGAACTTTGCTCATATTAAATATTTCCTTTAGCTTTCATCCCTCACAATCAAAAACATGCCTTTCCCTCAAATCTGCAGCAGTACAATGATGATCAAAAGGTGAGCCCTGAGTCTTATACATGTCGATTGGTTCTGGTCAATGACTAGTTTGAAATGTTCAGCCTTTGTTGTTCTTTATGATCTAAAGCCTGCATTTGACAAAAAAAAAAAGAAAAAAAGTTTCTGAAGATTTGAGAAATCCTTAATGGGTTTGGTTCAGGTTTTTGTGGCGGTCCACCTATTAGAAAAAGGAGATATTACATCTTAGGGTTCCTAGTAGTCTTATAATTGTTTAATCCACAAGTTAATAAAGAAACCCTAGAAAAAAGATCATCACAATTCTCTCTTTATCTCGTCTAAAGATTCATACCTTTGCAACAGCTTTGAGTTAAAGAGAGAGATATAGAAAGAAAGAAAAAGATGTCAGCAGGAGGAGGAGGAGAAGAGAAGATATTGGTGTCGGTGAGGGTAAGACCTCTAAACGAGAAAGAGAAGACAAGAAACGATAGATGTGACTGGGAATGCATCAACAACACCACAATCATATGCAACGCTCATAACTTGTCTGATAAGCCTTCCTTCACCTTTGGTAAAACACCTCTTTAATTACTAATTACACCAACTTATTTGAGGTAACAATTACTACTAGAACATATCAATCAATTATTGTGTCACAGACAAGGTGTTTGGATTTGAATGTCCAACAAAGCAAGTGTATGATGATGGAGCCAAAGAGGTTGCACTTTGTGTCCTCTCCGGAATCAACTGTAAGAAACATAATTGAACAGTTTTGATATATATAAATACTAGATCATGTCATGATGGAGATGGTTCTTGTTATTGTTGTTGCAGCAAGCATCTTTGCTTATGGACAGACAAGTAGTGGCAAAACTTACACCATGACTGGAATAACTGGATTTGCAATCAATGATATTTTTCTTTACATTGACAAGGTTTCATACATTAACTTCTTCCAACTCTTGTTTAATTTGTTTTTCCTATCAATATTTACATTCTCTGTTGTTTCTTGTAGCATAAACAAGAAAGAAAATTCACTCTAAAATTCTCAGCAATGGAGATCTACAATGAAGCTGTGAGGGATCTACTTTGTGAAGATAATAGTAATCCACTTAGGCTTCTTGATGATCCAGAGGTATATCTTCTTTACCAAGCAATTTATTAGCTACATAGTTACTGAAAAAGTTAATGTCAACTTTGATTAGAGAGGAACGGTCGTTGAGAAACTTAAAGAGGAGACTATCACAGACAGAAACCATCTACAAGAACTCATCTCTATATGCGAGAGTAAGTATCTAACCACACTACATTAGTCCTTCTTCATTACTTGATTATATATGCTGAATCTATGGTCTTTTTTCTCAGCTCAGAGGAAGATTGGAGAGACGTCTTTGAATGAGACTAGCTCAAGATCTCATCAGATTCTCAGACTGGTACTCATATTTAACCTAACAATGATAAAGACTAAACTCACATAATGTGTCACATTAATGTTTTTCTTTCTTTCTCATGCAGACAATAGAAAGCTCAAAACGAGAGACTTCTCCAGATAGCTCAGCTATTCTTGCAGCATCAGTGTGCTTTGTTGATCTAGCAGGAAGTGAAAGAGCTTCTCAGACATTATCTGCTGGTTCAAGACTCAAAGAAGGTTGCCACATTAACCGGAGTTTACTTACTCTTGGAACTGTCATCAGAAAACTCAGGTCAGTTTTTGGCAACTAGAGTCTCTTAAGTTTCATAGTTTTACCTTTCTTGAGCTAATATGAATGTTACTACAGCAAAGGGAAACATGGACACATACCATATAGAGACTCAAAGCTAACTCGCATACTTCAGAACTCACTAGGAGGAAACGCAAGAACGGCTATCATCTGTACAATGAGCCCTGCTCGTAGCCATCTTGAACAATCAAGAAACACACTCCTCTTTGCAACTTGTGCTAAAGAGGTGACCACAAATGCTCAAGTGAACATGGTTGTGTCTGAGAAAGCTTTGGTGAAGCAACTGCAGAGGGAACTGATGAGAATGGAGAATGAGTTGAAGAATCTTGGACTTGGTTCTTCTTCTTCAACAACCCCTGATGAGTTCCATTCATTGCTCAAACAGAAAGAGGAATTGATTGTAAAGATGGAGGAGCAGATCCAGGAGCTTAAGTGGCAACGAGATGTAGCTCAATCTAGAGTAGAGAATCTGCTTAAATCAGCAGCGGAAGAGCGTTCATCTTCAAGTTCAATTGATTACAGCAGGAGAAGAAGCTATGATTCAACAGATTTTGATGAGCCTCGTGTGGTAAACAACTTGGTGAAAAGTAACTTGTACTCTCCTGATGAAGATGGTTTCTTGCTGGATGATACTACCCCTCGAATCCCGGAGAATGGGCTGAGTGAAAACTGGGAGGAGATGGCTCAAAGAACCATCCAAGAACCAGATGATGCTTGCAAAGAGGTAAGATGCATTGAAGAGAATAGTGAAAAAGTAATAGTCCAAGACACACTAGACAACATTGTTGAAAAGAAAGTGGAGTCATTATCAGATGAGAATGAATTTATGGAGTCTAAAAAGGAAGATGATGTGTCATTTTTAGAGAATATAGATGCAGAGAAGAGTTTATATGCTAAAGATGTAGCCCAAGATGAGCTAACTATCAACAACTTATCAGCAGAATCCCAAGTGACAGAGCAATCTCCTAAGAAAGAAGACATGGAACAGAACATGCCTGAGGATCAGCCATGTGTTGTAGAAAACAAACAAAACTACAAAAAAACTTCTGTGGCCAATGAGGATGAAGAAGATATGGAGTCAGAAAAGGAAAATGATAATGCATCTTTAAATGCTAAAATTGAAGCCCAAGATGAGCTAACTATATCCAAGTTGGTAGAAGAAGTGAAAGAAACAGAGCAACCTGTGGAAAAACAAGACATGGAACAGAATCTGTCTAAGGACCAGTCATGTATGGAAGACGAACAACACTATGAATCTCTTATGGCCAATGATAATGAAGCTAGAGAGGTAGAGAAGGAAGATGCAGACTCCTCTTTATCTGCTAAACTTGAAGCCAAAGATGAGCTAACTATACATAATTCAGAAGAAGCCACAGAGCAATCTGTGGAGAAACAGAGGAAATCTTTAGAGAAACAAGATAACTTGGGACAGAACTTGTGGCCTATGGTCAATGAGAATGAAGCTATGGAGTCAGAAAAGGAAGATGCTGATTCATCTTTAAAGAAAATAGATACAGAGTTGAGTTTTTCTGCTAAACCTGAATCCAAAGATGAGTTAGTTATAAACAAGTTAGAAGAAGCCAATGAGACTAAGCAATATGTAGAGAAGGAAGAAACAAAACCTAGTTTGTCTCCAGAGAAAGAAGACACACAACAGTCAGGGCAACAAGTACAAGTCCATGGAGGCTCTGATCAAGATGATGAGACTACATACGAGGCTCTTAAAAACAAGGTGAAGGAGATGCAGAAGACAATTGAATACTTTATGAGCATGCACTCAGCAGAAGAGAATCAGTCTCCATCTTTTAACACAATAAGTAACAAGACCAGTCCAGGAGATAGCTTGAAGATGAGAAGAAGCCGAAGCTGCAGAGAAAACTTCTTGTTCTCAAAGGCTGTTGCAGCTGCTGCTAGTGGACGCTTCACATTCAACACATCTAACAACGCATCCTTTGATTTAGACAACAGTGCTGTCTCCATAGATGCACAGAGCACTAAAGATTCAGACACAGAGACTAGCGGTAGTAGCTTCCATGAGTTCATGGCAGGACTTAAACAAATGGCAATGCAGCACCATTCTAGGCATGAGTCTGACATTGAAGCAGAGAAGAAGAAGCTTGAAAGCACAGATGTAGAATTTAAGAGACAGCAAAGCCAGATTATTGAGCTTTGGGGGGTTTGTAACGTACCTCTAGTTCACAGAACATACTTCTTCTTGCTCTTCAAAGGAGATCCATCAGACTTTGTGTACATGGAAGTGGAGCTGAGAAGGCTAACTTTTCTCAAGGACTCTCCAGAGATGGTGAGGAAACAAAGTGCTAAAACACTTGGACGAGAGAGAGAATGGTTGGCTAAGCAAATACCAAAGAAGTTTGGAAGGAAGGAAAGAGAAGAAGTTTACAAGAAATGGGGTGTTGAGTTGAGCTCAAAGCAGAGGAGCATGCAAGTAACACACAAAGCATGGACCAATGCTAAGGACATAGAGCATTGCAAAGAGAGTGCTTCTCTTGTGGCTACTTTGGTTGGTTTTGATGAAACAAACATGACGCCAAAGGAAATGTTTGGACTTAGCTTCTCACCTACAACAACACTCAACGTTAAATCATCTGGCTGGAGATTATCTAACTCTTTCTCTCGTATTAATCTGACCGGAGGATTATGACACCATATGATTTTTTACTTTTAAAAAGTCGTCTTTGTTGTGTGTATAAACGGTGTTAAGTGAAGGTGTGAAAGATATGTATCAGTGATATTTGTTAGACCTTATTCTTTGTCGTCAACTTATTTAATTATTGATTTATTTGTTCAGTGTCGCATTGAAATCTATATTATATAACCAGTCGAATTATACACGTTTTGTTTTTGTTTAATGTATTGTAACTAAGTTCTACATGTTTAGTTGTTTATAAGTACGTACTACACGGTTAATAGTGTACTGGTGAATGCCTGATATTTTAGGTAAAATCATGATCAGCAAAAGAAAATTTTCATATGAGGACCATTTATACATTCATCCAATATATAAACGAAAAAGGTAAAAACTAGTAACCAAAGTTTTTCCATTGAATATACTATTATCTTGCCTTTCAAATATCCATAAGATCCAAGTGAAGATGCTTTTATATAAACGATTTTCCATTATAAAAACAAGTAAAAAGGTATTCCTTCCGTTTCAAATTGATCCATATTATAGAAAATTTCTTTGTTTCAAAAAGATCAATTTTTTACATTTTCAATGCAAGTAATAATGATAAATAGTAGATTTCAAAAAAATTAATTGTTTTTACTGAATTTTGATTGGTTATTATTTATAGGAAATAGTTAAACACAAAAAACAATACACATATAATCAAAATTTAAGAGGTTTTCTTAATACATTAGAACTTCTATAAATTAATGCTCGATAAATTAATATATACTAAATATCTCTATGAAATAATATAATTTGATAGTCCCAAATTGAATTTTTGGTTTGATTAGTATATCAATAAATTAATATTTTTTAAATTAATAAAATAAATTAAAATTTTGGTGTTGTCCCTACATTATTAATTTATAGAAATTTTACTATATGTGTGATAATTCTAAAACATTTAGTTTTTTTTTGAAACGGAGTGAGTATGACTTTGGTTTTAGTATGATAAAATCTTAAATGTCCAATTATTACTGAACCATAAATCTCTCAAAAGTTTTTTCTTAAGAAAATTAAATCTCTCAAAAGTTCGTTCATTAATGTTTCATAAATGACTAATTTAAACTTAATGACAAATGTATAACTTACATATATTGCCTAAATTAGTCATTACAAAATCTAAAGACTTCCTTTCCAAGAAGGATTCAAAAGATTTATAAGATTTCAGTTTTCATGTCTATATATTTCTTGTTGATCCTAATTAGGTTAACCATAACCTAAGCTCTCGCTCCCTTGAATTTACCAACACTGAGAAAAAAAAGTTAGGAAGAACAAGTTTGTGGTGAGGTGAAGAAGAAATATGATAGGTTGGCTCATACCAATCATCATTCTGGCGGGCATGGTCATCGGGAGTTTTGTATACTTATGGTGTGGCGGCGAGAGAAAACAAGTTACTCCCCAGTCCTGAAGCTGTGTAACTTTTTAATTACAATGTTACATTTATCAACTATTATATGATGAATTCTATATATTAATAAGCAATATGATAGCATATCGATCGAAATGTAACGCTGCAATAATTTTGCCATTTAAAAAATAAAATTTTTAAAAAGGTTATGAACTTATGATGTTCTCTTTTTTTTTTGCCAAGGATGATGTTCTCTTTTTGTTTGTGTTTCATGATATGCTAATTCGGTTTCTAGATATTTAGTTGTTATAAGTTACACAGCACGATTACTACTGGTGAATGCGATATGTGATGGAAAATCATGAGTATGAACCAACAAAATAAATTTTAATTATGACGACTAAATCTACATTGATCCACTATAAAGTCAACATTTCATTTGATAAGCGAAAATGAAAAGAAAAAGGAATGAGATTTACCAAAAAGAAAAAGTAAAGAGAAAGTTACCTTTAGATACCAAATCAAATTTTTGTTCAAAGGAAAAAAAAACCCCACCAAAACCGTATTATTATTTTAAATTAAAAGATAATTTTAAATTTCTTTTAGATTTAGAACTATTTAAGGAGTGAGACTAGAATGTAGAGTAGTTTAATATTTTAAATTAATTAGTTAATATTTTTTAAAAATGTTATTTGTGTGATAAAAATTAAAAATTAAAGAAAAAACTTTATTTATGAGATTTGTCCAAAAGTAAAAGGTAAAAACAGGTAAAGAAGTAAAAAGTAAAAAAAAAAACGGAGGTGAAAAACTTGAGTTATATAAAAAAGTAAACTCTTTTTTACAGTGTAGCCTGTAGTAGATAGGAACCACCACCACCCAACCCGACACCTGACGGAAACGATTCGCCGGAGCCTCTTCATGGCGCAACTAATACGACCAATACGGCAACTCTCGCCTCATTATCACCACCATTTTCGCAACCTCCGCCACTTATTATCCAAAAAGCTTCCCCTAAACCCACCTTCTTCAACCCCTTCTCTCCTTCTCCTCCTCTCACCTTCTTTCTCCACCGCAAGATCTCCACCTCGTCGGCGAATTCGCCGTCCCGCTCCACCTGAAGCTCTCGCTCCTACAACTCTCGTCGCCGAAGACGGTGGTGAAAGCGATGAGTCTGAATCCGAGTCGTCGAGGAGTAGAAACCAGCGGAAGCGTGACGCTCGCCGCGCTGTTAAGTGGGGTATGGAGTTAGCTTCCTTCTCTAGTGATCAGATTAAGAGGGTTATGAGGTAATTCAATCAATTAATCAATTAATCATCATTGTCTGATAATTAAAAATCTCGACTTTATTGATAAAGGAATTGGCTTTTACGTTTTTGTAGAGCGGCTTCGCTTGGCGAAGAGGTTTACGATGCGTTGATGCTTGCTAAGGTAAATAAAAATTAGTACTTTTAAGTTGGGTGATCGTGTTATGGGAATAATGCACGTAAGGTGTTTGTTGTATTGTCGCAGAAACTAGGCGCTGATGTTAGAGAAGGGAAGCGTAGACATTTTAACTATATTGGTGAGAGAAGAATATTATATTTACTTCAGCGTTCAGTTCGATTTTTAGCTGATTTGTGGTGTGTTTGTTAGGGAAGTTGTTGCGTGAAGTTGAACCTGATTTGATGGATACTCTGATTAACGCTACCAATCAGGGTGATCTCAAAAGGATTCAGGCGCTGATTGATTCGGCAAAGGATGGTGCGGAAGATGCTGGAGTTGGTGATTTTGATGATTCGGAAACAGAGTCGGAAGATGAAGGAGAGGTAAGTCTAAACCACTACACTCAATATATGTATCAACTTCAGTTTTCTTATAAGAGTTACAGTGGTAGAATATAGCGGTTAAGAGTAGCTTCCATCAGGAAAATCTAAAGGGAAATAGAAGCGGATGATTCGTTATTGCTACTGATTAGTTTGTCTAAATGGATGAAAAGAACTGTGTTTGTTGTCTACATAAAAATGTTTTCAGTTTATTTGCTCTCCAAACTCGCATGATTTTTGAAATAATGTTTTTTTCAGAGCTCAGAGGAGTATATGGCTATAGCTGCGAGATGGTTTGATGGCCTGGTCAGTCAAAATGTGGAACTCACAAAAGAAGTTTATTCTCTTCAGAGTGTTGATTTCGATAGACAGGTATGCGTATATGACTTGTTTACTACGTTGTATATAGGTAGGTCTTTAAGGTTTGTTTTGGTATAACGTTTGCAAAAAGCATCATAAGGTTTGGTTTGATGATGTGATATTTAGCTTCTACATCATTGATTGTTGATAGGAACTGCGTAAACTTGTTCGGAAAGTACAGTTGGTTCATGAGCAGAGGAAAGAAGCAACCCCGGAGAAGCAAAAAGAAGTAGATGCAGCATTGGTGATGGCTGAAAAGTCTCTGAATCGTTTTCTTCATTCCATGGCGAAACAAATGCAGAGTGAGGAGAGCGAGTTGTTCTTATGAGTAAAAAAAAAAACATATTTGTTGATCAATGTATACCGATTAAACCGAATCCAAACCGAAACGATCGAATTTTTTGTTCGGTTTGCTTGATTTGGTTAAACTGCCAAGACTAACTTTAGCTTATCAGTTATCATGATCTTCTTTTCTCCTTTTTGTACTTTTTTTGTTTTCTTTCTTTTTACAGCACACGTTTTTGCGTTTCTTGTCATCTATCCATCAATGTTATCCTAATAGGACACATCATTTGTCATCAAAAACCAAAATTAAGATAAACTGTATCTTATTTTATCGATATGTTCTTCCACTGAGTTAGTATTTTAATGAACCAGTTGTAAACTGAAAATTTGCTATACTGCAACAACAAACTCTATACATTACAGTGACATCATACATGGTCAATATTTTTGTAGCGTCTCAAAACTTGAATTATCATCAACATTTGAGGTTACAGTTCATTAATGTGCACAATCATATAACATATAAATGTAATAGGATGCAGAATGTACACCCTGGAGCCGGAAATGATGAAAAAATTATCAAAATTACCGAAAAAGAAGAAAAATACAAGTAAAAATGAGTAAATATTGGGAAGATTTATGAATTTTTGAGGAATCAGAAGCAAAAACATCAGATAACCAAGTTGATAATGGTGACGGTGAGCTTTCTGCCAATCCACCGCCCTCTCTCCACCCATTAGCTGCAGATTTTTGGCTGTATACACATTCCAAACTTTAATGAGTATAATACTATTTGAATATATAAATAACTAAATATAAGCATACGCGTTTGATAATGGTAGGCCTATTGTATGTTCTAATAACTTTTTTTTTCATTTTTCCTTTCTTTGATGGAATGACTATTATAAACTCCTTTATTACGTGTAAAAAAAAGAAAGAAAGAATCAACCTCTTTTTCATAAATGGCTCAAACCAATCACATTACTCTGCTAGCTAAGCTCGTCGTGTGCATGATAAAAAAGCAAGTAAACAAAAAAAAAACAAATAATAATAAAAAAGTTAAACCTACCTAGGCAAGGAAGGGCAAAGAGTGATGGTATAATCAGCAGAAGTGCATGTGAACGTACTCGTAGCATCATCAAACGCGTAGCTATACGATCTAGGACAAGCTGACTTGAATATCTCCGAGTACATGGACGGTTTACACTCTGTAGGTGAAGCGTACGCGCCACTACAACAATACTCCGGACTACCAAACGCCTCGCACGCGCTTTTGCATGCTGACCCGGATCCGAACCGGAGCTCCGTTGGACATCTTTGGTTTAGATCCGCTACGCATCCTGTGGTTAAACAGTTACCTTCTGTTCCTCCGCTTGCTTCAACTACCATGGGGACGTTGTATCCGTCCACGAGGCTCACGTCGTAGAAGTCTTGTTTTCGGGTCGGGTCTTCTGGACCTGACCCGATTGTGAACTCGGCTAGTGTAGCCGGTGGTTTGGCTCCTGAGCCGTTGCATTCGACTTGGTTAGAGCCGCAGTCTCCGGTTAAGCAGGTGAATTGGGCTGTTTGAGAGTCCAAGTTGCAACCGGTTCTTGCCCAAAAGCGACCGGACCAACTAGCTGGAGCTTGAAAAGAACGTGAGCCACCGGAAGCGAGTTCGAAACCGGTGGTTCCTAAGCCGTTGCTTCCGGAGTTGGCTAAAATACCTGGCCAGACAGTGAAGCTGCATCGGTTTACTATAGTGATTGCAGCACCATTACTTCCTACGCAAGTCAAAGGTGCTATTAAATACCTTATGTATGATAAGATTGTGAATATGAATATTGCAAATCTTGATGTATATTACCGTAGAAGAAGAGGAAGGTAAAGATGTTGATGAAACAGAATGAGACAGGAGAATGAAGAAGTGTTATGATCATCACTGTGTTTTATTTTTGTTTCCTTCTTTTGAAAAGAAAAGTATTTTCGGTGGAGAAGTCAAGTTTGGAATATTGGAGATAACAAACCGAAAGAGGAAGAGAGCAAAAGAAAAAACTTAAGAGATAGAGTTTAAAGGAAGCATTTAGGGTGACATCAACGCCTCTATATATACCTTCTCTCAAGGGTCAAGATCCATGTGATCTCACAAATAAAAAAGTATGACCAAATTACTTTATGTTTAAAGCGATGCCAGGAAAAAGCAATACGTTGAAAAGATATTTTATCACGAAATTTGATTAAAGTCTTTTTCTTTGTAAATTTTATCTCTACCTTTACAGAAGATATATGTTTTAAAATTACAAAAAAAATCATAGCTTTTCAAAACTTAGTTTTGTAGAATACAAGTAAAAATACCCAAGTAGATATGCATTATAGGTGTCTAACACTACAGAAAGCTACAAGGATAACTTCGGATAAAACAGTTTGACTAAGGCTGGGCAATCGGGCTCCCAATCGGGTTTT
>CAKOAT010568487.1:78800-156832 GCA_932364175.1 Eruca vesicaria subsp. sativa
GGGTTTAGTCGGGTTCGGTTCGGGTTTAGTAACATGTCCAAGATCCGGTTGAACCCGAAATAATTTCGGTTTCGGATACTAATCGGGTTATCGGTTCTAAAAATACTAATTTATACTCAATTAAACTCACTATATTTTCAATCATTTTATTAAATTTGTGTATTTAGCTTCTACAAACCATATTGTTCTCCTTCAAAATAATATTGTGAAACTCGTCTATCAACCAAATAAGATTTGTCATTGAACAATATGGTTTAGCATCTACAAACCATATTATTCTCCTTCAAAATAATATTGTCATGATTAATGACAAACCAAAACCTTGTATGAACGAAATATTATACATAATAAAACATAAAAAATTAAAGTTAACAACTAACAATTCTATAAACGTAAGAAGTACTATTTACACTTTAAAAAAAACATTATATAAACTTCAAAACAAATTTATTCGTAACTTAACTTCAAATGTAATGTCAATCATAAACATTAATAATAAACAAATAACACTATACATTAGACTAAATATTGGAGTTAATTATTTATATCATAACTAATTATTGTAGGTACTCAATAATATATTAATCTGTTTTGGAAAACATATTAGAAATTTACATTGGATATGATACAAGTTTTTTAGGAGTTTTAAAGTTTCGGGTTCTTTCGGATATCCATTTAAGTTCGGGTTCGGTTCGGATAATACCCATAACCCGAAATACCGTAAAACAAGATCCATTCGGTACTTATGTCGGGTTCGGATCGGTTCGGGTTCCTTTTTATCGGGCCGGATTCGGTTCGGATTTTCGGGTTCGGTTTTTTCGCCCAGCCCTAAGTTTGACCAACAAAAGTTTCGTCTCTGCACCGTCGCGACTCGCGAGTTCATATTGTTGTTTAGTTTAATTGAAGAACAGTGACCTCGTGTAGCATGATCATAATAATGGAATGAATGAGAAGTGGTTATATAATTAAAATAAAGATGGAAGCTTTGGTTCACTTATCTCTAGAATCCAAGTTGTACTGCTATTACATAACCCATCAAAAACCATATAGTAAAAACTAATCTTGGAAAGAAATACGAGTAAAACATGATGTTCCGTTTTTAAACTAAGAGAGTAGAGAAACACACACAGAAGAAAAACATCAGAAGTGAAATCTACAGTTCGTCCTTAGTTGGTGTCTCTTCCTCAACAGGTTCAGCTTCAATGTTTAGACCACCACCGGGCAAGTCATCTGATTTTGTCTCAGTGGCCTCCTCACTGGTCTCTGTCTCCTCTACCTCGACTTCCTCGTCGGCTACGGCATCAGGGCTGATCTTAAGGCTGCTCTTGACTGAGTTGTAAATACGGCCTGCAAAGTCTTTCGGGTCATTGAGTATGAATCCACTCTCGATCAAAGCCGTCTGGTACATGAGCTGTGCTGTTTCTTTCACACTCTCATCCTGCAAGAATTTTTGTGTCAGGATTTAGACGGAAGGTAAATAAAAACAAAGAAGTGATGTGTCTTATGTTTTTACCTCTGGGTCGTTAGCAACTCTTTCCTTGAGTTCTTTGATGATTGGGTGTCGTGGGTTGATCTCAAGGACTCGCTTTCCACGCATGTAAGCTTGCTTGTTTGCATCGGAGAGAGTTTGGGACTGCATGATCCTTTCCATGTTTGCACTCCATCCAAACTTGGAAGTTACAACGACACAGGGAGTGTCAGCCAATCGGTTACTGATTTTAACATCGTCCACGTTCTCACTGGCGAGACTCTCTTTCCACCACTTGGTTAGCTCCTTGAATGCTTCTTTCAGCTCCTTCACTTTTGAGTCTTTCCCAACCTTCAGTCCTTCTTTTGACACATTCTGGAACTTCTTGTCCTCGTAATCCATTAGGTATTGCATCAAGTATTCATCAACGGGGTCTGTGAAGAAGATGACCTGCGAGCACAAGTGTTGGAACGTGAGATGCGAGTTGGCACTGGATAAAAAGAAGAATTATTCGGTTCAATTCAAACCTCATAGCCCTTTTTGATGAGCCTCTCCAGGAATGGAGATTTCTCCAGTTGCTCCTTGCTGCTTCCAGTAATGTAGAATACGTCCTTTTGACCCTTCTTCATTCTCTTGATGTACTGATCCAGGGAAGTCAACTTGCCATCTGACTTTGTTCTGAATTAGCAAATTATAAATCTTTAGCCAGGTGGTGATAGTAAGCAGTCAGATGTGTACAAAAAGGTAACAGAAGCACATACGTCTCAAAACGGAGAAGTTTCGCCAGGCGGTTCCTGTTAGAAGCATCCTCAATGATGCCAAGTTTAATCGACTTGCCAAACTCGTTCCAGAACTTGGTGTATTGACCCTTCTTCTCGTCATTCTCACCAGACTTCTCCACATCTGTTAGCCAAAATTTAAGCAAGTTTAGAACAAATTTCAGAAAGATGAAAGTACCATGGTAGAAAAAGAATATGGAAAACGTAAAGTGGTTTGAAACCAAGAAGCTGGTTATATGGAATACCTTTTTTGTCATCGTCATGGACTTCATCAGGGTCTTCTTCAGCAAGCTTGCGGATCATATCAAGAGCCTTTCGGATAAGCTTCTTCTTTATTGTCTTTAAGCTGCTGTGTTGTTGGAGCATTTCTCGTGATACATTGAGAGGCAATGTGTCAGAGTCAACAAGACCCTGCAGAAGTAACTCACATTAGCGATCCAGCCCGTGAAGTAAATATTGAAGGTAACACTTAGTTTGTCTTCCAGTTAGTTACCTTCAAGAAACTCAAATATTTAGGCAGAAGCTCGTCAAATTCATCTGAGATGAATACCCTCCTGACATAGAGCTTCAAATTGGCCTTGTTGCTGTTGTAGTAGCTCTCGTAGAGATCATGGGGAGCTTTCGGAGGAACATACAACACAGCCTTGAATTCAACATCACCTTCAGCATTAAAGTGACTCCAAGCCATTGGCTTCTCGTCAGAGAAATCCTGTAGAGCAACTAGGGTCAGGAAAATCTGCACGAGAGTCTTACACCAAGTGTGCAACAAGTATTATTTGTTCACGCAGGATTTCACCTTTGCGAGAGAGTGGTAGAATTTAGTGTACTCTTCCTCTGTCACCTCTTTCGGACTTCTCAGCCATATAGCCTTAACATCATTCAGAAGCTCCCATTCATAAACTGTTTCTTTCACCTTTTTCGTTTTCGGCTTTTTCTCACTGTCTTCATCTTCAGCATCTTCTTCCTTCTCTTCCTCGGTAGAGGGGGTTTCTGAAGCGAAATACCATTACTAAGACTCAGGACTGTCTGACTTGTAGGAACAAAGACACGCTAAAGCAGAAAATTATAATTGCGATGTTTCATTATAACTCACCAGTTTCCTCTTCATCTTCCTCAGCTGGAACCTCAGTTTCAACCTCTTTGCTGGCCCAGAGGTGGATAGGGAAGTTAATGAATTCAGAATATCTCTTCACCAAATCCTGTAGTAGACAACGATGAACATAAGCAACGACAACGAGACAATAGACAGAAATAAGTATTGCACTGTACTCATAATTTTTTTTAACCACTTGTCTCAGCAGAGTTTGGGTAACTTTTGGTTCGTATCGCTCTCTAAGAAACAAAATAAGAATTACCCTCTGTCATTCTCAACTTTATAAAAATATTACTCACCTTAAGTTTACTCTCCTCAAGGTACTCGCCAGCTTCATCCCTAAGATGTAGTCTAATCTCAGTTCCACGTCCAAGAGGCTCATTCCATGTATCCTCGGAAACAGCAAATTTACCGTCAGCCTTTGATTCCCACACATGTCTGAAAATGAAACAAAAAAGTTATAAAAAAAGCTTTCCAAGTGAAATTTCATGCATACAAGTACATATCTCCAATACAAAACGCAATCCGAAATCAACTTACTGGATGTCATCATTGTGCTTGCTAATGACCTCAATGTAGTCAGCAACAAGATACGCAGAGTAGAATCCAACTCCAAATTGTCCAATAAGGTTAAGATCCCCGCTCGATTGCATTTTCTCAACAAAAGCTGTGAAATACAAGATCTTGAATACTTGAAATTTTCTTGATCAAAACCTATTAAACGAATCTACGTATCACCACATAAGCAAACATACCTGAAGTTCCAGATTTTGCAATGGTACCAAGGTTCTTGATCAAGTCCTCCTTAGTCATTCCAATACCACGGTCCCGAATAGAAAGAATCTTCTTGGCTTTGTCTAACTTAATCTGCACATCATCGTTCAATATGAAAACTTCAGATCTCTAAAGCTAACGTACAAATCTCATACCGTCTACTAAAAGATGTAGCTAACCTGGATCTCAAGCTTAGCAGTATCACCTTCACCCAAAACATCTTTATCAGTGAGTGCAAGGAACCTAATCTTATCCAAAGCCTGAAGAAAATTAACAAACACAATCAGTCATTATCTCCCCTATTCAACAAGCAATAATAATAAACACAAAAAGGCTTACATCAGAGGCATTGGAGATCAACTCTCTAAGGAAAATATCCTTGTTACTGTAGAGAGAGTTGATAATAATGTCCATAAGCCTCGAAACCTCAGCTTGGAACTCAAACTTCTCCGCGTTACTGCGAAGTGACTTCTTCGAGATCGACTCAGACTCTCTGTCAAGTTGAATCAACATCAGGAAAATAGATTTACTGTATTGAGATGGAAAGTTATAGCGTGGTGAGATGCTAACCTATGAACCACATCTGAATCAGTCGATAAACCGCCGTGACCACCGAGTTTCTCCTCCACCTTCGGTGGATCTGTAACTTCATCGGAACTATCTTCTGCATTCGCGTGAAGCTTTCTTCCTACGATACATACACCGTTTGTTAGCGCATAGATCGAAACCGAACGGTTAAGTCATTCAAAAATCAAGTGTTTGGAATTTGGATCGTACCTTGATCTGGAAGAAGGAAGAGAAGGGAGAATAGGAACAAGACGGACACGAGCGTCCTCTTCCTCATCGTTGAGATCGTATTAGCTTTCGATACCGCAAGACTCTCTCTCGCTAGGTTTTGTTTGAGGGGTTTATTCACTCACTCACTCACTGATGATTTCGAGCTCGAAGGAGAAGAGATCCGTAAAATAGGAGATTGATTCTGTGTCATTTGCGTACGCTTCGGTTTGTGAGCTACGTCTTGATTTGTTGACGTGGCAGATCCAACGGTTTAGTATTGCTGAGGAGTCCACGTGGGGACTTTGTATTGGAGAGAGGTTTTGAACTTGACGTGGATCGACGTGGGTGTCGGGTTTTGTAGTGTTGGTCACTGGATGGACGACTTGAATAATCTAAAGTCTTTTAAGTCGACTGTTATACACGTGTCGTCCTTGTTGGACGATCGGACGGCCATCTTTACTCGTATTACACGTGGTCTTGGATTATTGGATGCTAGAACGTCAGATTTGCAAAGCTAAATCCAGATGACTTTCTGGATGTTTCTTCTACTTCACTCACGTTTTGTATGTTTGGCTGCATGGATACTATTGTTCTGATTCTGCATTGCAAGAAGACACATGAACTTTTCTTTACGACAGCTCATAAGTCATACTCTGTTTCAAATAACCACAGTTACTTTCTTGGTTGGGTCTGGGAGGTGTATCAAACAGTTTCAGAACTGCTCTTCTTGTTCTATGAAACATTTATCCACAAATGAGTATATGAACACCAGGAAAGGAAGACGATGGTAACACTTTCTTGAGATTTGCAGAAAAACTATATTGTATTTCTATTTTATGGAGAAAAAAACAAGATTAAAAAGAAACTTGACATACACCGTATCAATCTTTGAAACTAGTCTTCCTATATGTTATCAAATAAGGGAGAGAATTCATCAAGACGGATTATAAGTTACCTCTCAACACTAAAAGAAAGACCAATGTTCTCATCTAAAATGGTTTAAATCTATCACCTCTCTTTTATTGCAAACAGACTTAATTTTTCTTCAAAGTAAATGTAGTGAAAGATTACACACACATGATGATGATTACAGACTTTGGTTGGGGTCATTAGACAAAATGGTGGTTAGTAGAAGCAACAACGTTTAAAACTTGAGTACTAATCTCTTAGATTTGCGTATGATCCTCCGGCAAATCGGACACACCTTGTTTTCTTCCGACATGATCTTCTCAGCACAGCCGCGACAAGTGGCAGAGTGACCGCACGGTACGAAGAAACAGTTTCTCCGTTCCTCGAAACATATGACACAATATGTCGAGTAGTCCACATCCTCCGCAGAGCTGAACGACGCCGTTTCCAAGTCTCCTTTACCCGTTACTTCCAACGTCTCGTTGACCAACGGCACCCAATCGGTGACTTCTTCTCCTGCCATCGCTGGGAACCTCTCCGTGTCATCTTCCACGTCACAATCGCTCAGGAATTTCAGTATCAAAAAAATAAGGAACATTATAGTCCCTGAAAAACAATTACAAAAAGCATGTTAGGTTTACATAGAAAATGATAGTTCATGTTATAAGTATGAGAGATTAGTTATTATACCCAAAAATGTAATATAAACCACCAATCTAGCGGTGACGGGTAGTTCAGTGTACCATTCACTGAACTCATCCTGCAAAATACCGGAGAACATATATCTTGAGATCGTCGTTTTGAACATCTTCAAGATATAAAAAAATGGCTCAATGATGATAGAATGATTCGTTCTCTATGAAGTTATATTGGATATTTTCTTGCTTGTTTGAGAGCATTAAAGAACTAAATTGCTGATTAATTCCAAGTACTGTTGTGATTTTGACAGAATTTATATAAGATTGTGTCAAAGGGACTCGTCGTGCAATCCATATTTTTCTTAATTTGATCAGAAAAGAGGGAGAATACAGGTTGCTGACACACACAAATAGAAGGTAATATCCAAAAGTCTGATTTAATACACATTTCTAAGGAAAAAATTGATTCCGTTTACTCCTAAGCAAAAGGATTATTTTTGTCTTGAACTAAGACTATATAGTCACTGACCCACCACAGATCTCTTGTGGCAGACTCTATAGATCAACGAAAATTTAGTTAATGTACACTCTCTCTTTTTTTTAAAAATAAATGGAAAGTACCAAAGTGTTTGTAAGTAACTGTTTGTTTGAGGGTAAAAAGAAAAAATACTTAAAATGAGTTTTCTTTTGTGTTTGCCTTTTATAATACAAAATCCGGAACTGTTCTCAAAACATTGTTCATATGGCTCGTTATATGAGGTAAGGGGCAATTTGTTAAAGGTTGACGACACTTATGACTTATCTGTTGTAATGGGGAATATAATAAAAAAGTGTCCAGCTATATTTATCTACAATCTGCGCATTCTTTGAGAATTTTAAATAATGTAAGTTCTAAAATAAACATGTAAAATACTGTTCTTTTTTTTTTGTCAACGTTTCAAATAATGTTCAGTTTACAAACTTCAACCAAAAACATGACTTTTGAAGTTGTCAAAACAACATGAATTTTGAATTTTGATACTGGAAATACATGAATATTTTGATTGTGGCATGCACCAGGCAGGTGGAGCATGGATGTGGTACGTGCCCTACTCTAATCCTTATTTTACTTTGAGTAACGAATCTAAAATATTTTTAAATACTTTTTAGTTAAAAATGTTACTTATAAGATATGCCTCATTAAATATGTTGTTGGATTCACCTCTACACACTTGGATAAATGTACGCTTTTGAAGTTTTAAATGATGTTAAAGTTTTTTTTGACATTAATCGAAAGATATTTTAAATTATCTTCCAAATTTGGATTAGATAGTGTGGTACGTTTTTACTCTGTAGCTAAATGTATTTTTGGGGGACAGACCGAGTAGAAGATTCATAAAAAAAATGATGTTGGAGTTTGGTTTCAGCGGTGGAAGAGATCGGTGGTAACTGGTAAGCCGACAACAATGGTGAAGTAACCTACTGAGTACACAATGTTATGTGTGATCCATGTTTGATCCTCTTTTGATTACATGTATTAGCTTAAGCTTTGTGTTCAATTGTTGTATCTTGGGCCTAAAACTTGGGCTGTGTACTGCTTCTTGTAACCTGTTTGGGTTTTCGTTTATCAAACAAAATGATTTCGATGAAGACAAAAACAGCTCTGAGGGTAAACTCGTCACCTCAATAAAAAAATCAATCGAACAACATTCATTGTATTTTATTTTTCTTTGTCGTCTTCGATAATACTCCAAAGAGAAGGCCCCTCCAGAGCTCATAACCCAAAACCTCCCATCTTCCTCGATCTCAATACTTTATCTCTCCTCTCAATCAAAACCTTGATTCTCCACAATCCATTCCACATGAAACGCTGTGCTTCAAACTCAGTCGATGAGAGGCAAGAGAACAAGAAGATGAAGACCACCCCAGAGGAAGAGATCGGATTCGCGAACTTAGACGAGAATCTACTCTACGAGGTGTTGAAGCACGTGGACGCAAAGACCTTAGCAACGTCTTCTTGCGTGAGCAAGATCTGGCACAGGACTGGACAAGACGAGCGTCTTTGGGAGCTGATCTGCACGCGTCACTGGGCTAACATCGGCTGCAGCCAAAACCAGCTCAGATTCGTAGTTTTGGCTCTTGGCGGGTTTAAAAAACTCCACTCGCTCTACCTATGGCCTCTCTCGAGTCCGAATCAACGTGGTAGGTTGGGGAAAGATGAGCTGAAACTCTCCCTTTCTCTCCTCTCGATTCGTTACTACGAGAAGATGAATTTCACTAAGAGACTTCCGTAGAGTCCAAATAAATTACCTTCAGATCTAGTTTTCCAGCATCGTTCTTATATGTTTTTACTACTATTATTATTTTGTAAGATGCTTTCAAGCTTGTTCTCATATGTTTAATGATGTTAGTTCTGGCATTATCCATGTAAGCCAGACTGTCTGAAACAGCTTGTTCTGTAATAATAGAGGCTGGTTTGAATATTTAAGTGAAAACATATTTGAAATTTTTTCCTACTTGATCAGATCCAAATTGAAGGAAATATTCTTACCCATCTCCCTATTATGGCAGACTAGTATAAAAGCTCTGTTCATTCTGTATGAAATTAGTAACTAATTCCAGAGAAATGATGTGGTTTACCAAGAAACAACAAAAAAATAGAAACTTTAATTGGAAAATTAGAACATATTCACAAAGTTTTGTTCATAGATGTATATGAAAATTAGTAACAAATTGTAAAGTAATTGTGTGGCTTACCAAAAAAACACCAAAAATGATGTTATTGAGTAACTAATTGTGTGTTAGCAAAAAGAAAAGAGAGTAATTAATTGTGTAAACTAGTTTAATGTTTTTGTATAAGATTTATATGAACTACTGTATATGAGATTTTTTATTACAAAATGACAAGAAAATAAGAACAGAAAGAAAAAGAGTATTTTTATTACAAAATGACAAGAAGATGCTGAAAGACAACCTCACACGGTTCTAAAATAACTTAAACCGCGAGAGCCTACAACATCTTCCTTGTCTTTGTTTCTCGTGTCACCGATTAGATCGAAAAAATGAGTTGGTGGTGGGCTGGCGCCATCGGAGCTGCCAAGGTAAATATCAGCCACGTCAGATCTTTCATCTTCTTCTTCATAGTCACTGATCTATAGAATCTGTCTTTCTCTATCTCGCAGAAGAAGTTCGACGACGATGAACCTACAACACAAACCTACGAGAGCGTCGCACTAATCATCGGCGTCACCGGAATCGTCGGAAACAGCCTCGCCGAGATCCTCCCTCTCTCCGACACACCAGGCGGTCCATGGAAAGTCTACGGCGTCGCTCGCCGTCCTCGTCCCTCCTGGAACTCCGATCACCCCATCGATTACATCCAGTGCGACGTCTCGAACCCCGATGACGTCAGATCCAAGCTGTCACCATTAACCGACGTCACACACGTCTTCTACGTCACCTGGACAAACCGCTCCTCCGAGAAAGAGAATTGCGAAGCCAACGGAACTATGCTCCGTAACGTCCTCCGTGTAGTTATCCCGAACGCGCGGAATCTCCGACACGTTTGTCTCCAGACAGGGACGAAACACTACATCGGTCCCTTTAGTGGTCTTGAGACGACTCAGTATCATGATCCTCCGTTTACTGAGGATATGCCGAGGTTGAAGATTGAGAATTTTTATTACACGCTTGAGGATGTTCTGTTTGAAGAGATTAAGAAGAAAGAGAGTGTTTCTTGGTCTGTGCATAGACCGAACACTATCTTCGGTTTCTCTCCTTATAGTTTAATGAACATTGTGGGGACTTTATGTGTCTACGCAGCGATTTGTAAGCACGAAGGTTCTAAGCTGATCTTCCCTGGGAGCAAGAAGGCGTGGGAAGGTTTCAGTACAGCTTCTGATGCGGATTTGATCGCTGAGCAGCAGATTTGGGCTGCGGTTGATCCGTACGCGAAAAACGAGGCGTTTAACTGCAACAATGATGATGTGTTCAAGTGGAAACATCTGTGGAAGGTTCTTGCGGAGCAGTTTGGGATAGAGGAGTATGGGTTTGAGGAAGGGAGGAATTTGGGTTTGGTGGAGATGATGAAAGGGAAAGAGAGGGTGTGGGAAGAGATGGTTAAGGAGTATCAGTTGGTGGAGAAGAAGCTTGATGAAGTTGGTGTGTGGTGGTTTGTTGATGTGATACTTGGTGTTGAAGGGATGATTGATAGTATGAACAAGAGTAAAGAACATGGGTTTCTTGGTTTCAGGAACTCTAACAACTCTTTTGTATCTTGGATTGATAAGTACAAGGCTTTCAAGATCGTGCCTTGATCGGATCTTACGTACAATGGGCTTGGGATGTTTCTCTTGTTTCTTCTTCGTTTTATGTTCTTTTGTTGTCTGCAAAAAGAATAAAATAAATGCGGATTTGCCGTTGTTTAAGTACTCCATCTTTTTAGTCTTTCTATGTCTCTTTTGAGATTCTACTGTTTTGGGATAGTTTTTTTGGTAATATTACTAGTTTTCCCAGATTCAAAGCTCTCCTCTTTGCAAATTGAATGTAAGGAAACTTGCTTATTTATGGTTTAGCTGCAATCAGCTTGCTGTTGCTTAGAATCAAAACAAAAGGCAAACTACTAGGAGGGTGTAAGTTCCCTTGCTTGTTTCATGTCTTAGCTTATCTACTACACACAATAAATCAATCAATCCATACACACACAGATAGATAGGATATTTAAGTGGTTTTTGTTTTGCTGCAACTCCTTCAGACCATAGGGTGAGGATAACGAATTATGTAGAACACTATACAAACCAAGTCACCAAATGGTCTATTTACTGCGTTTATGATTATCTTTTGAGAAACATACACTAAATGCAAAAGAATAGATTTGCCTTTGTTTCACCACAGAGTCTTCTTCAAGCATTGTCTAAAGTGGTTGGTTCTTCTAATGATCCTGAATTAGGAGGTAAGATAACAGAGTTTTCTGTTTCTGGCATCTTCCCTACCTGTAGAGAGAGAGAGAGAGATAGAGAGAATAAGTCAAAATTTTCAGAGAAAACCATTAAAGACGTCCATACGAAATTTAAACCCTCAAAATATAACAACTCACAGTATTCACCAAACCAGGAATCTCCTTTGAAACAAGTGCAAGATACTGCTCCATTGCCTCTTCTTGACTCATGTTTCCAAGTTTTTGCCAGGCATTCCTGATACAAGTAAGCACTGTGTGTGTCACTTGCACATATCAGTAAGAACATGCTACATAACTTGCTGACTCTGTCCTAACTAGTTGATCAGGTATCTTTTAAAACTTTGTCCCTCCTAGTTTCTAGTGCAGTGAGTACCCTCCCATGTTAGCAATATGACTTACAAAAATCTACTATATAGAAATGTATTCCTAACCATTATGCAGACTAAGTATGGTACCATTTAGCACGAGCAGAGAGCATGACAGCCATCGGTTGTGCCTCTCGGCATGACCCTTCAGTGGCGATCTTGTGCAGGCCGTACAACTCCATCTTAGCCTCACCACCAATCTCTTCACCTTTCCCTGATTCCTCCAGAAGATTTGAAGCAGCCACAAAGGCTTTCTCCAGCTCACTCCTCTCAATTCCTTCCCAGTCATCATCATCATCGTCTTCAATATTCAACTCCTCTTGCTCTTCCTTCTCTTCTTCAGTACTTAACTCCATCTTATCATCACTCTTCTCAACACATTTACTTTCTTCAACCTTAACCTCCTCAGACTCCGTGACTTCGACTTCTACTCTTGTTACGTTTTCTGCACAAGCAGTTCTTTCTTCTGTCGGTTCGCTTCTCTCCTCTTGTCGTCGATTCATAATCTCCTCTGCTATTACAGAAGCAGTGTATTCAGCTTCCACAGTACTAACAATCAACTCTTCTCGATCATCACCGACTTCTCCACTTGTTTCTTCTCTCCGTTTGTCTTCTCCACGAACTATCTTCTCCTTGCCTATCACATTCTCCGGCAAGACAGCAGCCAAGAACTCATCAGCTTCCGAAGTTGTAACCACCAACTCAACCTCTTCATCAGCTTCCTCGACTTCATCAACAACAACACCATCAGCTTCGCTTCCAAACCTATCAACATGTTCCACATTCTCATCAACAACAACTCGGTCTTTCCTCTTTCTCTGGATCACCGGAGCATCCATCTTCAAACCAAAACGAAGCTCCTCCACAGTAACTAAACCATCACCGACACCGATCTCTGTTCTCTCCGCCTGATCGGAACTACGATCGGCCATAGAAACAGATACGAGCTTGGCGACAAGGAAAGAAAAGAGAAGCGCAACAACCGCCGTGAGAAGCAATTCAAGGAAAAACTCCATGATATGGATCACGCAAAAGACAGAACCAGAACAAAGGGAGGAAAAAAAGAGTAAAGTAGAGATACTTAGGATCTAGCAAGGAGGAAAAGAAAAAGAGAAAGAAAGAAGAGAAGAGAAGAAGACAGCATATTCGTAGCGGGTCCGACAATAACAGGACTTTCTTTCTCAACACCTAACCGCTTTCAATGCTGACTTGGCTCTTACGGTTTACGCTTATCCTCTTCTTCCACCCCCAACTGTTTCCTTGTCCACCACCGCGCCGTTTTTTTTCTTCTTTGGACTATAAAATACACTTAATGGGCCTAAAAAGCCCATTATGCATCACACCCCAAATAAAACCATCGTTTTTGTTTTGTTCTTCTCTACTCATTTTCACTAACTGGATAACAGGTCAGAGCGAATATATGCCATCAAACATTTGTGAAAAAAATAGTTTCATTCTATTTTTTATGAATAATATTTTTGACTATATTAATTTGTATCGAATATCTAGATATTTCGAATAACATTTTGAACGAATAGTATTTGTTTATTTTGAGCTCCACTGGTTTCCAATTCCCATAATAAAATCATTGACGTTGAGATTGTCAAATACTTGACAAAATGAGGACACGTGTAGCTCTATCAGTGGTAGTCTATTTGACTGATGCACTATCTTTAAAGAGAGAGAAACCGCATTAGAGTTTTTGAGTTGACTCTCCCTTTCATTTCTCCTCTTTTACTCGGTGCTCCTCCTCATCATCATCATCTTCTTTAAACAACTCCAAGGAGGGAAAGAAGAAGAAGACGAATACAGTATTTTGACTTTTTAAAAAAAGGATAAGAGTGGTGTGTCTTTGTTGTGAGATATGGCGGTTGAGCTTATGATGAATAGCTACGCTAGAGTCAAAGGAGAAGAAGACGGTAGCTTTTCTACAAATATGGAAGACACTGCCTTGAGAGAAGCAGCGTCTGCTGGGATTCACGGCGTTAAAGAGTTTCTTAAACTGATTAATCAAAAAAGTCAACCCACGGAGGAGAACAAGACTGAGATAACGGCGGTGACTGACGTCGCCGTCAACAGTTTCAAGAAGGTGATATCTCTTCTCGGCAGATCTAGAACCGGTCACGCTAGATTCAGACGAGGTCCCACCACGACGAAAACTGAAGAAGGTCGAGAGAAGAAACCAGCAACGACAATAACAACAAACACTGTCGTGTTGAACAGACAGAAAACAGAGCAGAACGTTGGATCTGCGTTTAAGGTTTATTGTCCGACACCAATCCATAGACGTCCTCCTTTATCACACAACCACTGTCTCACAACAAAGAACGGTTCGTGTTCTTCGGCTAACGGAAGACAACAACCACAAGAGCCATCATCAACGATAAACTTCGCGCCGTCTCCACCTGTCTCAGCGACGAACTCGTTCATGTCTTCTCATAGATGTGACACAGAGACTAGTAACCAGATGTCATCAGGATTCGAGTTCACTAACCCTTCCTCTCAAATCTCGGGTTCGATTGGTAAGCCTCCTTTATCATCAGTTTCGTTGAAGAGAAGGTGTAACTCATCTCCCTCAAGTCGTTGCCATTGTACCAAGAAAAGGTTAGATCCCACACTAATCTTTTATCATTAGATCTAAATCTTAGAGATTTAAACATTAATTGTTGTTATTTAAAAAAATAAACAGGAAATCTAGAGTAAAGAGAGTGATTAGGGTTCCTGCCGTAAGCAGCAAGATGGCTGATATTCCAGCAGATGAGTATTCATGGAGAAAATATGGTCAAAAACCAATCAAAGGCTCTCCTCATCCTCGGTTAGTCTTTAATTAATTTTATTAATTCATCCTTAATCACACTAAACACATCATACATCACTATAACCATCTACTTGACTAATTAGATTAGAAAACTATGCAACTTGTGTATTTTGTCAAATATTTTTCTCTATATTGGCTGTACCAAATGTGTCGTTTAGTAATAGTGGATACACACTCTTTTTGACTTGTTTGTTTATTTATCTACAAAGTTTTGAAAAATACACATAGGACGAGTTGACTCGTGTTGATGATATGTTAAAATCTTTAACTCGATCGGTGACTCGGTGATTACAGGGGATATTACAAATGCAGCAGTTTAAGAGGTTGTCCGGCGCGTAAGCACGTGGAGCGTGCACTCGACGATGCGATGATGCTTATCGTGACTTACGAAGGAGACCACAACCATGCTTTGGTCCTCGAGACGCATCATGACAAACCTCTTTAACTTTGGTCTTTGCCGGCGTCTGTTCTGAGCCGTTAGATCTGAGTTTGAAGTGACCCTACTCTCTTGTTACCTGTTCAAAATCCAGATTAGTCAACGACACAGTGGGCCCTAGATTGCACTTTTATATATTTTTCTGATTTTTTTTTACGAAAGCTTTTGCTTTATTTTGCTTTAATTGGAGAGAATAGGGGGCAATCGTTGTGGATCTTGACTCTTGGTGCAAGTTGAATCATGTGAAAGTCCTTTTCGTTTATTTAATTACTCTAAAGATAATAGCACAATATATTAGGTTAGTTTTTAGATTGAGTTGACTAATTTGTATGAAAAAACTTGCAATTAAAAACTTTCATGAAAGGTCAATAACTATTTATCACCATGTTTGAAATTTTACATCAACTAATTAATGAACGTTACAAGAATTTATAACCGTTGTTGACTTCACAGAAAATTTTATGAATGAGGTTGTTGACTTTATTACCACAATGTTCGAAATGCATTGGCAAATTAACAGATCGACACAATCTTGTCATGAGAGCTCTAAAATTAGCATAGCATAACGATCTAGTGCAAATGATACAAAAGGGATAGCGTAGGAAATGATGTGGCACTTCTTATTGGATTCGGACATAAACTGCAGACTTTAAGGGTTATCACATTCCATGACTTCATCGACTTGGACATTAAAAGACTCAGGAATGGTAGGTTGTATCTCCATCTTGTGAGCATCGCTCGTGGATTCACCTTTGTTCCTTGTATCTGACAACCATACTTCGAGTGTTGAGTGTACTAAATCGTCGAATATCCCTTTCTTGAATTTGCTACCCATCTTTAAGAATTTAAAAAAAAAAGTGATTTAGATTTTGTTTAGTTGTGTAATATTAACGTATATAGCTAGGCATGTGTGGTTACATATCTACACACTTACTTGTGTAACAAGAGCATAAAGTGGCAACGTGCTGTAACTGCAAAGCACTTGGACTAACACTCTGTCTCAACAAAGAGTTCATCAGATCAAATCATAGTTTATTTTAGATTGAAGTGTACACAAGTATTAGTTACCCCATGATGAGTCGTGGAATAAGGAAGCCTAGTTTCTCCATGATACACGAATGTATTCCGTATGTGAACTGATGATACGATGAATAAATCATATATAGTATAGCATTGTGATTGTTGAAACAAAACAAAAGAAAAAGGAAGGAAAGTGGAATACCAAAATCCAGAAGAAGAAAGCGATCTCAAATGAATTCTGAAAGAGAATGAAGTGGACGAGTTGGAGAATAATCTCTGGTCTGTGGAACCAAAAGAGTTCATCAGAAGGTGTGATAACTGCTTGTTCCCCACGGTTTCTCTTCTCACAAACATCCAGAGCTAAGCTACTTATTATATTCTCCAATTTTGCACCCACCATTAGTAACAACTGCATTAAGAAAACACATTGAAGTAAATCATTCAAAGAGTTCAATGATATGATTAAATTATTAGACTAAATGAACTTACTATTAAAGGCAAGAAAGACAACCAGAAGTAAGTATTCCATCCTCCTACATTCAGCAGCAGAAAGACGACGACAAATAGCCATAGATACCAGCTTTATATTCATACCATCATCACATCATACAAAAATGGTGTTAGACAAAACTGATGAAGTCATTGGTGTGTGTAATCTAAAGAGATAAATACCTTATGGTCACAACTTTCTTGAAATCTATCTCCACTGTTCTTAGCATGTACTTGTGAAAATTAAAGGCTGGATTTGTAGGGCAATGAGTCTTGGAAAAAAGAAGGAATACATATTGTTATTTGTTACATAAAAGACTAACATGTTTGTAAAAGAGAGTGAAGTAAGACCATGATGAATCCATGTCGCAGAGCTATGTATTCTGATTTGGTGACTGAGCCATAAAACTGCTTGCAGAATGATCTCTACATTACATTGTGGCTAATCTCATCAGAAATCAAATAAGATCTTAATTGGTAGATAGGTATGTTTCATGTGTAACACTTTTGCTTTGGCATTAGTATTCATAACTCACCAGCCAGCTGATGACAACAGATCTTCTCCAGAATCCTCCAGCATGCATCTTGAAGAACTCATGATTTGCGTTAAATAATTCATGAAGGGCATGAGCACGAGCATGGTGAGCGTGAGCGTGAGCATGACCAGGCTTTGTTGCATCTGCAACATGTTTTTCTTTTTCCTATTTAGGTTTTGAAGACGCTAAAAATCACTTCAAGTGTTAAGTCTCACCCTTTTGAGAAGGAGGTTTCTTGAACTTATCCTCCCAACGTTTCCATTGTTGTATCTACATATAAGTTCAAATCATATGACATAACCATAACAAAACAAGAGACATCTTTTGAATAGAAAGTTCCAATGTTGTTTTGAAACTTGTGAGAAACGCTACAAAAGCATTTAAGTTACATTACCCTAGCTCCTCCAAGAAACATCGTTGAGGCACAGAAGATGACGTGAAAAACCGCTAGCACGAATATAAAGATATGAAGATGATGTAACGCTTCAACGGATATTAAAGGAACTTTCCCCTGCAAAGTGCATACAATGTGATGAAAAAGCAAGACACAGAGTGAGATCGGAGTTTTAAGGAAATGAAATTGCCTTTGTAGTACAATGGTCTGGACTTGATCCTGTTGAAAGTAGATGTCGTGTAGTGAAGATAAGCGAATGAGATGATTCAGGAGCATGATGCTCCTCCTCTAATGGCTTCTTACAAGGGAACATGTTGCTAACAAGAGCTGGTGGGACACATATATGCCTGATTGCTGTCTGAGACACCGTTAACATAAGCGAGATGAATCCTAGAAGCATCAGTTCTGTTTCAGGACATACAAATATTGGTCAGTTTATGTGTAACTAAATCAAAATTGAGAGGAAGAAGAATACCTTCTTTAAGTTTCTGTAAGGCCTCAAACAAGGCATCTTGTTTTCTACGTTTCAGAAACTGAGACACAGACAATGGAGGAGAGTTATTAGAAGAAGAGAGCTTAGAGTTGACAGATATAGAGAGTGATGATATATATACCTTTCCAAGATGATGAAGACCACGTTCAGCGAGAAGAGATAAGAGTACGATGATGAAACAGATGAAGGCTACGACCCATGTGGGTGTATATTCAAGTGAATTCTCTTCTTCTTCTGCCATTTTTTTCTGCACCTCAAGATGGTGACAACTCTTTGTTATTTTTTATATAAAGCAGAGAATAAGAAACGGAAGTAGTTGAGGGTAAAGAATAGAGAGAAAGATTAGTGTGTAGGTTTCCTTGTATATAGTAAAAAAACACAAAAACCTTTCTTCTGTCTCACGCAACTACTTAAAATATAAACAAACTAAGAATATGTATACACACCAAATAAGACTTGTTATCACTTGAAAGTACTTTATTAACTTAGGAAACTATAGATAACTTATTACACTCAATAGTTTTCAGTTTTGTTTACGGTATCGCTCTGTGATGTACATGTTTTCGGGTAACGATGTCCAGAACCTATGTTTTGTTTGTTCGTGACGTGTGTCGGAATGTTTTATAGGATGGTGTAATAAGAAGATGCAAACACATGTAACATGTCAAAGATGTTTCAATTATTGTCGTAAATAGGTTTTTGCTTAATGGCGAAAACAAGGGAAGAAACAACGAACTACATTTGAACTTAACTCGATAACACAACCGAATATTCCCACTGATGATCGCTTGGCTGGAGCTGCTTCTACGATAATGGGAACACCAACACTTGGATTCGGGACCATGTACTGCTGATAGGACTTATGGATGCGAAGATCAGAGACCTGAGACAAAGGTTTTATCTCGACGATGGCTTCTTCTTGTTTCTGAGGCAATTGAGTATTCCAAGAAGATTCTGATGATGTCTCTGGTGGATAAAGACGCTGAGTTTCATCGAACCAAAACGGGAGAGGAGGTGCTGTAGGCTCAATCGCCACCAGGGGCTCAAGAAAAGGTGCTGACATTGAGGAGTAGTCACAAGAGCATTGGTGTGGCTGAGAAGATGAGGAAGCTTGCTTGTGTTTCTTCTTCTTTCTTGACCAGAACTTGAGCTTCTTCACTGCTTTCATAACCTTCATTGGATGGATTCTGCTTAAGGCTTAAGAGATAATGGTACACTGCTGTCTTTTTGTATGAAAAGGTGATTAAGTTTGTAACCGTTGAGCAAAAAGTCAAAAGGAGAGCCTATAATCAATCTTCTTTAGCTTTTTGTAATTTTCAATCTTTGTGACCGTTTTATTAGCACAATCTTGCAGAGGCCCCACATGCTCTACCTACCAGTAATGATATGCCATTCTTTGTCTAAATGCTACAAGTTATGTCGATGCAATAATTTGTATGTCGATGCAATAATTTCTACACATTCTTCTTTGCCATCACTGCAAAAGATTCCTATTTAATGAAAAGTAAAACTTAATCGGTGAAGCTCTTAAAAACATGATTATATGGCTTTAACATCAAACAAAATACGAGAAGCAGAAGATTATGCATTCCATGGAAGGATAAAAGATATGATGGTCGGACTGAAAACATGGTCCTCTTGCAATAACATAAGATTGCTTCAGATTGCGTTTAGAAAAGTTGAACAAGAGTTGTATCCAGGGGAAGAGAAAGAGAAGAGAAGAGAAGGGACCAAAGTCAAAAGCCTTACTTTTTAAGGAACATATTCCTGAACTCGTCATTTGATTTTGGCGTCTCATCTGCGATGGGTTTGGGTGTTGTGAAGCCGAGTGCTTTAACATTTCTTGGGACAGCGAACGTGTTCTTACCCCTTAACTCCACTTCATTTCCTCGCTTTTCACCCTCAGCTTCGCTATCAAGAGGTGCTTTCGCCTTGTCAGAAACCTGGGATGTGTCCTTTGAATTCCCCGGACCTTCTATGGAAGCAAATCATACAAGGTTAACATTATTTGCACCAGAAGTTGCTAAGTATTCGATACTTGGTTTATATATTATGAGGAGAATCAGAAAGAGAGATTCTCACCATTTCCACGCCGAGTGAAATCCTTTTTACCCTTCTTTGGATTTGACCGTGCTATACTGATCTTCTTACCAAGTAACATCTTTCTGTTCTTTGCTATAGCTGCTGCAAGATGCTCATCATCCACAAAGTCAACATATGCCAGCCCCTGCGAGACACAAGGGCATCAAACATATTAATCCACCATATTGGCATGCTTCACTAAAACTTGCTTATTATCTATTACAAACACGTTTTCTTCTAATTCCAGATTCATCAACAGTAACAGTAAATAGTGCCATCACATGTATGAAGGTGTGTTCGAGAGACAGACCCTTGGTTTTCCAGTGCCTTTGTCATGGAGAATGCGAATGGAAGAAACACCACCAACATCGCTAAAGAACTTACGTATATCTTCCTCTTGCGCCTGCCAACAACAATTTGAATCAGAAAATCCCTCATTTTCTCAATAGTTCTTCGTAAATGTGACATGAAGCCCATATACTTTACCTTGGCACTGAGATTTGAAAGAAAAGCTGTACACTCGTCTGTATAGATTTTCGGCTTCCCTGGTTTAGTGTCTTCTGACTCTTCTTTATTTGAATCAGCTGTTTTTCCAGTCTCTGATTTAATGGCTTTTTTGTTTGGTGCAGTTGCACTCTTACCTTCTGCGTCCACATCATTCATTTTTTGACCTTTACTCTTCTGCCGCTTAGCCGAGGACTCTTCTTCGACCGGTCCTGCTTTTCTCTTTTCACGTGTACTCTTCGGTGGGTTATGCTCTTTCACGCCGGCTGACGGTTTGAGTGGTGTAGACTCCTGTTGTAGCCTAATCAATTGTAGCTCTACCAAGCGAGGTGTTACCTAAGGATCAAAAACCCAGCAAATCGTACAATATTAATTTAACAAATTGAATTTGGCGTATACATCACATCACGGTTGCAGAAAATCCAAAACCAGCTAGAAATGCGAATGAGTAAACAATAATACCTTTTGTACTGCATGGTCAAAGTCTTCCAAAGCTCCATGCTCCCTTTCAAAGCGCAACCATCCATGGCATATATCCTGGAAGATTGTCCTTCTTAGGAAATAATATCGTTGTATAGAAATTGCACACGGATACTTAGGCATACGGTGCATGCATATTTCAAGTTGCCACCTTCATAGATGGTTTCTCTACACCCTTATCAATAATAGACTGCCGTTTTTGGTGCAAGTTAAGCCAAATATCCCTACATTAATAATAACACAAAAGAGTAACACATAAAAAGAAAGGGAATAGAGTGCATACTTCTGAGCCAGTCCCATCAAACTTTCTTGTATAGCACCTCCGGTAAATAGACCTAGCTTCCTTTACATGTCCCAAGCGCACTTCCATATCAATGTATGCCTGCCAGGCTGCTAGCATCCCACCACTGGAGAGAAGGAAGTAACATAAATCATAATGGACCAGCTTGCCTTATTCTGACAAGTGACAAGTGATGTAATCTACCTGTATTATTTAAAGTTCAAATCTATAATAAATCATATATAAAGCATATAGCTTGTAAAACCTCTTTTTCAGAAAGCTATCCCAAACGCCTCTTGCTCCAGCTAGATCTTTTCCAATATTTAGTTCCAGGTTAGCCCAATAAGCATGTAAACGCACCAAACCGTCTGTATTTTGCATCTGGGGCGTTAGATAATCTGATGCTTGCTGACATGAAAGAAACATAAAGTTAGTTCAAGTGATGCAGAAGAGGTCCAAATCGTAAGAAAAGCTAAACACAATAGCCTCTCAAATGGAAAAATGAAACTAACTAAAAGAACTGAGAACATGCAAAGATCATGAAAGATGGGACAGGAATGAGGATATTATTGATGGTAGAAGCATCATACAAACCTGAAAAGTTTCTCTTATCAGAGAATAATCCAAAGTCTCTACCATCGAAGTTGATAGCATTCTCCTTCTCAGGCCATCTACTCGAGTGAGGTATAATTCCAGGTACTGATGAGGAACATCTCATATAATTACGTTGGATAGAGTGAATAGATACATGCTAGAAAATAGATAAGAAAATCATGGAAGTAAAAGTGTACCTCCTCAAAAGAGGAAAATGTGCACTGCAATGACTTCTCAAAGACCTGTACGAAACAATTTGAAGAATAGGATATTTCTCAGCATAACTTTCTGAAAATCTCATTGCATAACGCATGAGATATGGTTAGAGGAAGTTAACAGGGATAAATGAATGTTGGGGCGAGTATTCTTTCCTTTCTAATATTTATTTTGTTTTTTAATTTAAGCAGCTGAGACTTACAGCATAAATATCTTTTTCAGATGCAGAACCACGCTCTAAAGCAAGTAAATAACGAGTCCAAAGATCTCCAGTCCAAGGGCAACTTCTAGTCGCCCTAGAATAGGCATGCGTTATAGCTTTCCCAACCTGCGCAGGAAGTTCATAGTACAAATAAAGAAAAAAATGTTAGAGAAAACAATATAGAACTGAGAAGACTGATAAAAGATGCCATAACGAAGGTATAACGAGAGATGAATAACCTTCAAAGTTTTATCAAGATAGCTTGTGTAGTCTATCCACAAGTCACTTGAAACCGGGAATTCAGCCACAGCACGTTCATATATAACTTGAACTCGGGTAGGATCTCCAGACGTCTGCTCAAACTTGATGTAACTCTACAGCAAGAAAAATACAGTCATCAGATTTTCAAATAGACGAGTCTCTGGATTCAAATCCTTCACGTAATATGATAGAGATGGTAAGCATATTACAATTCAACTTGCACACAGTATATAGACCAATATCAACTGCACAATAAGCCATACGCACCATGAATTGCTGAAACTTTTCCGTGTCTGTTAAATCTTTCTTAGATATGTTTTCTTCAAGATGAGCACGCTCACTATACATCTGTTGTGCCTTCTTGTTTGCCACAGCAACCTGGGGAGAAACCTTACTCAAATCATCGGATCCAATATCAAGGTCAGTGCCCTGTTCCAACTCCCAAGCCTTATATGTAGTAAGGGTGGAGCTCAAATCTTTCAGCGGAACAGACAGGTGACGGTGAAATATGCTTCGAATCCTTTGTATCTGTTTATCCCTTTCCTGTAAAATAAAACGAGTTCTTACTAGATACCAAGAACTATAAGGTATAAACAAATGTAACTTTATTAAAAAATTGTTCTCCGTTTCTATACTCAGTTCATAGAGGAATCTTCCTAAGACACAGACCTCGCTAATATGCTGCTAGACTGCAGTGAATAAAACGTAAATGAACAAAATCAAGAAAATAAATCCCACCTCAAGGTCAGCCTTGTCAATAGTGTCTAAGATCCCTTGCTCGAATTCTCTATATCCTTCCCATATTCTATTACCTTCGGTAACATGGAATCCCGCAGCCGGAATAGCACGTTCAAAAAGACTCCTCATTTTTGAGATACCATCAGTTGTATATCCATGAACGGATGGATCAAATTCTCGCAAAAAGTTCAGGTAGTCACACCAAAGAGACACAGACTGCATACAAGAACAAATAGCAGCTTTTTAATCCAATGCAGGAAATGAATTGTAAGTCGAAAAATAGAGCATAAAGCCTCAAAAGGCAGGCAGATCTTCCCATCCCACAAGTACTCACGAGTCACTACTTTATAACAAGTAGAAGAAGAAAATCAAATGCTAATCTATACAAAATTAAGCTTTGGAGACTATAAGAGAACTAAAATTCGATATAGCAAGTTAGCAACCCAGAGTATATCTACAGCCAATCTATCTAACAAAGCCCTTTTACAGAAATGATAATGATACATATGCTCTTCCAAAGCCTAAGTTCCAGATGTTGTTTGCAGTACAGAAGAGAACATACCTGATAATCAGAAAGTCCCCGTTCGTAAAGCTTCACAATTTCAGGCACATTATCACTGCAGCCATGAACCGTAAAACAAAGAACGATTAAAGCAAAGCAAAGCAAGTGAAGCGTAATAGATCATTTCAAATCCAAAGAAGAGCAGATACTATCTCACCTAGAGGCTAAAGAAGCTTCATCCCTCGCCCATTCAAGCCACAAAGAAGGACTCAACGGAAACATAGCACTCATAGCTTCCCTCGCTTGCCTCAGCTTCTCAAGGTTCGCTGTCTTCCTCAGCAGCTTTATATACTGAAACAAGATTGCAAAAAACGTTAGGTCATGAGAATCTCAGAAATACATTTTTGTAGCAAAGAGGAAGGCGAAGAGAGAGTAATTATTACTTGGACATAAGCATCGTAGTTGTAAGGATTGGCGGAGAGCTCCGACTCTAGGGTTTCAATCTGTTGATTCGACTCGGCTTCATCCTCTGAATCGGAATCGGAATCGCCGGAATCATCGGATGAGGGTGGAGCAGTTTGGGCAGGGGTAGGATTTTCGGTTGAAGCTTCTTCCATCTTCTGATCGCTGCTTGTGAGTAGCTCAGTATCATCCATCTTCTAAATTTTCCGAGCTGTGCTATTTAGGTTTAGGGTTTTAAAACTTGCGGTTTTCTTTTGCTCTCAGAGTCTCAGTTACAGTGGCTGACGAACTCCTCCGTCTTCGAGGGTGAAGTAACCAGATCAATTTAAAAGCTAGCTGAACCGGTCCAGTTAAGTTTCAGTAAACCAGTTGGTCAACTTTGACCTCAAAATTGAGATTCTTGAGCCCTTTATAGGCCCATAAATAGCCTTGTTTATGAAAATTTATTGGTCTAGGTTGGTTTAGGGTAGACCAAATTGGAACTCAATTCTCGGAGTCGGTTAATCCATATCGACGGGTCAATTGAGTTGCCATTCTAAACCGATATACTAATCACTCAACTGAACCTACTTTGGTGTTGATATGGGCTAGTGAAAAAGGTAAGAAATGCTCTGAGACCAACTCGGTTTATCAGCAACCGACCGGTCCTTTCCAATTTCTCAAAATAAGCCAATTAGAGTACAGTACTAAGTGTGTGTTCTTTTAAAACAAAAGATTGACATGCCCACCGGTACGGATATTAAATTTTACATTTTTAGAAATTAATATATTTTTTTTATAATTTAAGTTATATATTTTATATGTGTCATCATATAATTAATTGAAATTTTCTTAAGTCATATATATTAAAACTGAACCTGAATTAAATCGAATAATATGATTAATTTTAGTTATTTGATTATTTTTAGTTTGAATTCAAAATATCGGAATCGAATTGGTTAATATGATGATTTTTGATAAAAATAACATGTTTTGGATACATTAATTTTTTGGATATTTTAAAATTTTCATACATTAAAACCAATACATGCAAGATAATAAATGAAATTATTACAATAAATAAAATTATAATTTAGAAAATAGGATAAATGAAATAATTATTTAGAAAAGACAGTAAAATAATTAAAATTAATTTAAATGAAATGAAAATCTAGAAAAACATTTAAAATAATAAGTATTGTTTTATACTTATGTTTTAATAAAATAGGAAATAAAATAAGAACCAAGTGAACCCATAACTTGAAAATTGAATCCAAGATTATTACTTATATACTAAAGATTTGAATGAGAAAGTAACAAGAGTTGTGTTACAGAAAAAAAAAAAAAAGTAACAAGAGTTACATAGGGGGGTGTTACATGTGTGCTATATGCATGTGATACCCAAACTTTTATTTTTGGTAATCGATACCCCCAAACATTTGGCAGACAAGTGCACATGCCACAGCGTTAAAAACGCTAATTACGATCTCCACCAGCTGTAATATATTATATACATATCTTGACAGATTTATAATGGCACACACCATCGCTAGAGTCCATCTATTATCACAAAACAGGTCAAGAAGAAACAGAGAACACAAGCATGAGTAGTGGCTATTCCAAAATGGATTCAACAGATCACAAACCCGACCCGGTCTCTCCCCTGACGCAGAAACCAGATCCGGAACCTGCTGAGATCAAACCGAGGCTGAGCAGGAACAGGTCAGTTGCTGCATCAGAGCATCCGTTTCACTCACCGATGAAGCCTGCTGTGTCTATGATGAGAAGATCTTCCTCTGTGAGCTCTGCCACCACGTGGCCTCTTCCTTCCAACGAAGGAGATGATAAAGAGAATGCGCATGAGAAGAAGAAGATCAAGAAAAAAACATTCGTTAAAGCTTGTAAGCGATTCTTTGGGATCTCTTAAGTGTTTTTCCTCTCTCTAGTCTCTGTCTACCATATAATATAGATCTGAATGTTATTTCCCATTACTGTCTTCTCGCTCTTTATGAAACGTTTTAATACAAGAACATGTTCCTTATAATTGTTATCGACTGTTTTGAAAATTAGATCAGTGATTTTGACGTATTTTTCTTTATGGATCGATGATCTTAATTCACAGACTATTGATCATGAAACCTAATGAAGTTTTCTTGTATTGACAATTGAATCTCTTGATTGAACAATATTAACATTATGTTGAGGGACGCACAATGAATTGGTCTAGTGGTTAAAATATTTGGAATATTTATCAGATATTCCTTCAACTTTCGTTAGAAAAATAATTATTCTTTTGAACTACGTTACATGATTTGAGTTTCACTTTAGAAAAGATGTAATAGGAGATGTACATACTCCTTACTTCTCAATTATTAAAATATATTTAAAAATATGGAATATATTCGTAATACAAAACCGACACATGAGTCATGAGTCATGACCCACTGTGTTTCGTAAGTTTGAATCCATCGAAACAAGATGAAAATCTGTTTAAAGATGAAGATGGATAAATTGAATATTATTTATTTGGAAGATGAAGGTTACTCTTGACTCCAAGATTGTCCTCTACTCTAAAACCCGACCAAGAATCGTCGAGCCCAATGCACTAGCACATGTAGTTCAGTTTTGTTTTGTTTTCTAATTTGAAAATTAATGTTTTCATCATTGTTTAAGGAGAAGTAATGTTTTGAGTAACTACAATTGATATAAGATAAGAAAAACTTGTCAGGAATATCGATAACTCGGGTAGCAAATTTGAAGTCCACATGACATGCTACAAATCCAGTGCCATAATGCTAAATTCTTACCACATGTCTAGTCATGAGCCTTTTCTTTCCATTGCTTCATTGCTTCTTGATATTTAGTGAAACTTGTATATTCTTTGATGATTTTCACAACATTACCTTAGTTAGATTTCTTGACTTGTTCCATGGAGTCGGAGACCAACATCCTTCGTGACTAAGTTGTCTTCCCATTTAGATTCTGATTTCATATTCAGCGCGCTTACTCAACTTTGTGATCTGATCTTTTAATCTTCCATTGCTTTTAGTAGTCATACAAGTATATTCTCATTACAAAATGCATAATCACTATTTCCGACAAACTCTGTACCACATAGATTTGTAATGATGATCAGTGATCATTTTCTCAAAAGCTAATTTGCATCACAAAAGTGAATGGTAAAAACTACACATCTTATGAGATTATGTGGAGATGATATTGTGGCTAAAGTGACGCGTCGGATTTGAGAACATATGATAAGAAGAGAAGTGTGTGGGCTTTGTGAAATGTGTCTCGATGTTTCTAGGACAGAAACTTGAAACTGATAACAAAAAAAAAAACAAAACAGACTTGTGGAGGAATCCAACGGCCTACGAAAGCCCATCCATTTTCATTACATACTTTCTGGAAACTTCAACTTGGCCCCGCACTTGTCTCCACCTTCCTCTCTTATCTTCTATATCTTCCCTTCCTTCATTCCTTAGGGTTTATCGTCGAAATTTTCTAGCTAAATTCTCTTTGTTAACTCCGTCGTCACTGTTATACTCTCTTACTAACCTCAAAAAATGGCTTCCTCCGCCGCTCAAATTCACGTTCTCGCCGGAATTGGATTCACCACCTCATCCTCTAAGAAGCATCTCAATGGTAAAAGCAGTTTCATGCCAAGAAGCGCCTTCTTCGGGACTAGAAATAGTCCTTTCTCTACCTCCGCCTTCCTAAGAAGTAGAAACGGCTCCACCTCTAGGTACGCCGTAGGTCCTGTACGAGTAGTCAACGAGAAAGTTGTCGGTATCGATTTGGGAACCACTAACTCAGCCGTAGCTGCGATGGAAGGAGGGAAGCCAACTATTGTGACAAACGCTGAAGGTCAGAGAACGACTCCTTCTGTAGTGGCTTATACCAAGAGCGGTGACAGGCTCGTAGGGCAGATTGCGAAGAGGCAAGCTGTTGTTAACCCCGAGAACACTTTCTTCTCGGTGAAGAGGTTTATTGGGAGGAGGATGAATGAGGTAGCTGAGGAGTCTAAGCAGGTTTCTTATAGAGTTGTTAAGGATGAGAATGGGAATGTTAAGCTTGAGTGTCCTGCAATTGGTAAACAGTTTGCTGCTGAGGAGATTTCAGCTCAGGTATTTGAAGTTTTTACTTTTTTTTTGGTGTGTGTGTGTGTGTTGTTGGTTTTCTTATGGGGGTTTGTGTGTTGTAGGTTTTGAGGAAACTTGTTGATGATGCGTCGAGGTTCTTGAATGATAAGGTGACCAAGGCTGTTATCACTGTGCCTGCTTACTTTAATGACTCGCAGAGGACAGCTACTAAAGATGCTGGGCGTATTGCTGGGCTTGATGTTCTTCGTATTATTAATGAGCCTACTGCTGCTTCTTTGGCTTATGGGTTTGAAAGGAAAAGTAATGAGACCATTCTTGTTTTTGATCTTGGTGGTGGTACCTTTGATGTCTCAGGTACTCACTCCACTTTAAGTAATGAGAAATTTGTTTTTACTGTTTTTGATGTATTAATATGTATCTTGTTGTGCAGTGCTTGAGGTTGGTGATGGTGTGTTTGAAGTGCTTTCTACTTCTGGCGACACACATTTGGGTGGAGATGACTTTGATAAGGTTAGTCAAATGCAAACAATAATCTGAGTGTTCTTTCCTTTGAATCAGTTTACTCTTCTGTGCTTTATCTGACCGATTTGAGTTTTGCAATGCAGAGAGTTGTTGATTGGCTCGCTTCAAACTTCAAGAAAGACGAAGGCATTGATCTTTTGAAAGATAAGCAAGCACTTCAGAGGTTGACAGAGGCAGCCGAGAAAGCCAAGATTGAACTCTCCTCTCTGACTCAGACAAATATGAGGTACCGTTAATTTTCTTCCCCAAGTTTACGAGACCTACTTGTTAGTACTTTCTCAGACATGTGGATTCTGATAAATATTTTGATTCTTTGCCCAGCTTGCCATTCATCACCGCCACAGCTGATGGACCGAAACACATAGAAACCACCCTGACACGTGCCAAGTTTGAAGAATTGTGTTCAGATTTACTTGATAGGTAATTTTTGTTAGAGTTCTTATGACACGTCAACAGGTTCTATGTACTAATTCAATAGCTTTTGATTAATTATGAGGCTTAAGAATCTTCCCCTTGTCTTTGTCTTATAGGTGTAAGACTCCAGTTGAGAATTCCCTGAGAGATGCAAAGCTCAGCTTCAGTGATATTGACGAAGTGATCCTTGTTGGTGGATCCACACGTATTCCTGCTGTTCAGGAAGTCGTCAGGAAGCTGACTGGGAAAGAGCCTAATGTCACAGTAAATCCTGATGAGGTTGTGGCTCTAGGTGCTGCTGTCCAGGTGTGTTCTCGTTAACTTGTAGTTTTATCTCTGTTTACTGCGATGAGTTCTCACTAAGTGCCATATTTTTCTTGTCTCTAGGCTGGTGTTCTTGCTGGTGATGTGAGTGACATAGTGCTTCTCGATGTGACACCGCTTTCAATCGGTTTAGAAACCCTCGGAGGCGTCATGACTAAGATCATTCCAAGGAACACTACATTGCCTACTTCTAAATCAGAAGTCTTTTCAACCGCTGCTGATGGACAGACAAGTGTTGAGATTAATGTGCTGCAGGGTGAGAGAGAGTTTGTTAAGGACAACAAGTCTCTCGGCAGCTTCCGTCTAGATGGTATTCCACCAGCGCCACGTGGAGTTCCACAAATCGAAGTCAAATTTGACATTGACGCCAATGGAATCCTCTCCGTCAGTGCTAGTGACAAAGGCACTGGAAAGAAACAAGACATTACCATTACTGGTGCCAGTACATTGCCCAAGGATGAGGTGCGTTCACTTTTTTTTTTAATACTGAGTTGCTATCTCCATGGTGATTATAGAGTGATATGTTTTTACTATATGTTCATGGTAACAAATTGGGTGTGTGGATGAACGTTACAGGTAGACCAAATGGTCCAAGAAGCAGAAAGGTTTGCAAAGGATGACAAGGAGAAGAGAGACGCCATTGACACGAAGAACCAGGCGGACTCAGTTGTGTACCAGACGGAAAAACAACTTAAAGAACTCGGAGAGAAAATTCCAGGTGAAGTGAAAGAGAAGGTGGAGGCCAAGCTACAAGAGCTTAAAGACAAGATTGCAAGTGGAACGACACAAGAGATCAAGGACACCATGGCTGCTCTCAACCAAGAAGTAATGCAGATCGGTCAGTCTATGTACAACCAGCCTGGAGCTGGAGCTGCAGGAGCAGGTCCTTCCCCTGGTGGTGAAGATGCTTCATCAGCAGATTCATCAAGTAAAGATGGAGATGATGTGATCGATGCTGACTTCACTGACAGCAAATGAGAAGTTTTGAGTTCATATATCGCATGATTTTGTTGGTTGGTTGGGTCGAGACGCCCATGGATTGAAGCTGTTCTTGTGAAAGAAAACGAATATTTGTCGTTAGAAAGCAATGTTGTTACTGAAGCTGTCCAATACATAATAGCATGTTTCAGTCTTCTCTCTTTCAGATGCTTCAACGGACTTATGAGGCTATACATAACTTACAGAAATGCAAATCTTATGATGTTGCTACTTGCTATCATACCAATCTCAAAAGAGATATACCTTAGAGATCAATGTTGAGACATGTCTCTTTGGTTCAAAACCATTTCATCTTCCGATGAAGTGAAGTAGAGTCATGAATTCATGATATTGCTCAAGTGATAGCCCACGGCAGCTCAAGTGATAGCCCACGGCAGCATACATATCGCAGTCAATCCCATCCATGTTAACACATCATAAGGAATCTGATTGCCATTGCAGATTTGCTTTATTATAACGTTTGGTCGACACCAGTTTGAATGTTTTTATTTTCCAAAATGAGCATTCTGAACCTTGACGTTCCAGCTTAAGAGGTAAATAAGTTTATTTTTGGGCATTTACTTGTATCATAAATATCTTGGTGACCAAGTTTCATAATACTTGTGTTCTCTCCTCTGTATATATATATTCTCGAGCCTTTGTATCACAATGAAGACGAAGAGACTGTTAAGTAATCATTTTCTTCTTTTATCTTTGACAGCTTCTCATCAAACCATTCCTCTTCATCTCTTGACTACAAAACTCAGGAAAATGTCTTCCTCCGCCGCTCAGATTAACGTTCTCGGTGGAATCGGATTCGCTGCTTATTCATCTTCCAAGAGGAATCTCAATGTTAAAGGCACTTTCATGACAAGAAGCGGCACTAGAAACGGTCCTTTTACTACCCCTTTCCTGAGAATGAATATCAGATCACATGACTGCGGTCCCGTGCGAGTGTTCATCAGCGAGAAGGTTGTGGGAATCGATTTGGGTACGACTAACTCAGCAGTAGCAGCCATGGAAAGAGGAGAGCCTACTATTGTGACCAACGCTGAAGGTCAGAGGACGACTTCGTCCGTGGTGGCACACTAAGAGCGGTGATAGGTTTGTGGGGCAGAGTGCGAAGAGACAAGCTGTTGTTAACCCCGAGAACACTTTCTTCTCTGTGAAGAGGTTTATTGGTAGGACGATGGAGGAGGTAGACAAGGAACCTAAGCAGGTTTCTCATAGAGTTATTGAGGATGAGAAGGGGAACGTCAAGCTTGAGTGTCCTGCTATTGGCAAACAGTTTGCTGCTGAGGAAATCTCAGTTCAGGTATCCAAAAAGTTTTGAGACTCTTTACTATCGTTTACGTTTGTTGAAAGCGAGTTTGGTTTCTTGCTTTTTTTTTTATGTGTGTGTGTGTTGTAGGTTTTGAGGAAGCTTGTGGATGATGCGTCGAGATTCTTTGACGAGAAAGTGAGCAAGGCTGTTGTCACGGTGCCTGCTTACTTCAACGACTCACAGAGGACAGCTACTAAAGATGCTGGTCACATTGCTGGGTTGGGTGTTCTTCGTATTATCAATGAGCCCACTGCTGCTTGTTTGGCTTATGGTTTTGAAATGAAAAGCAACCAAACAATTCTTGTCTTTGATCTTGGTGGTGGTACTTTTGATGTCTCAGGTTGCTAAGATTCTCTAATATATATATTTTGGGTTTCTACGGAGTTGTTGTATTAACATCTGGTGATATGTATTTTGTTGTGCAGTTCTTGAAGTTGATGAAGGTGTGCGGGTGATACACATTTGGGTGGCGAGGTTAGAGCTAGACAACACATGACGAAGTCCCTTGTCAAAACAAAAACAAAAACAAAAACAAAAACAAAAAAAAAAGTGATTTTGAATCACACATAATTTTTTTGCAGCAAATCGCAAATGCAGAGAGTTGTAGATTGGCTTGCTTCAAAACTCAAGAAAAATAAAGACATTTTATGAAGAAAAACTTTGTCCATAGAGGTAATTAGCCCCATAATGCTACATTTTGCATTTGAAGTGTCCATATTATTTTACTCGTAGTTGATGTCGTATGTATTCTTCAACAGGTTAAGATGCATCAAGCAGCGGTGTTCGAAACACTAGAGGGCTTTCAGGTCTGCCTCTCTACTCTCTTTAGAACATTTATGTCTCACATTTGAAACTTAGTACAAAGGTGTTCTAAACATCGTTTCAACACATGAGATTAATTCTTTAAATGCCCTTGAAGATGAAACTTAAACGAAGAGTGTAGAAATTTATAAGAGTTCATGTTTTCTCCTACATTTGACTATCTGATTGCTAAGTTTCCTCCAATAAGAGTCTAGGCAGCTTGAGAGTTTGATCAAAATTCCACTTGATGTCATAAAATTGCAGGTGGAGAACGGTCTTTCTCGACTCTAGGCTTTACATTATCACTTCACGATATGACTGAGGCTCCAATTCGAGCAATGGACGAGTTTGATGTGTTTATGGTAATCTCCACATCTCTCTTTTTTCATATGCTTTTAGGCAAAGTGATTAAACGTCTAAAAAGAGAGAGTGGTTTTGTGCTAAAACGGGAACACACTTTGAGAGGGTTGTGAACGGCGTCGTACAGAAGGGAGGAACGGCGTCGTTTTGTGCTAAACATTTGAGAGGATGAAACACGACGTCGTTTAGCACAAAACGCGCTGCTTTTTAAAAAATATCTCAGAATCAAACAGATCCAAAGGCTACTATTAATAAAGTCCAGCGCGTGTGTGTTTTCACGCGCTTGTGCGACTGGGCAACTTTAAAACGTAAATTTGAGTGATTAAATTTAGTTTTTTCCAAAAAAAAAATTTGTACCCATAATTAGTTTGTTAAAATCTATTAGTTGAAAACTGTATTTATAAGTTTTGAACGTTTTGAAGTTTTTAAAAATGTTGATCTAGGAAGGACCAAACTATTTTTCTTTTAACTGACGTCATGTTGTTTTTTGTGTATCAGTAGAAACTACGTGCTGTTTTAAGATATCTTTGACATCGTGATGTTTAGTGCATTCCAATAGAAATATGAGCCCACTGCTGCTTGTTTGGCTTATGGTTTTGAAAGGAAAAGCAGAGAAACAATTCTTGTCTCTGATCTTGGTGGTGGTACTTTTGATATCTCAGGTAACTAACCGTTCCTAATATTCTCCAATATTTTTTTTTTTGGGTTTCTACGGACTTGTTGTATTAACATCTGGTGATATGTATTTTGTTGTTGTGCAGTTCTTGAAATTGATGAAGGTGTGTTTCAAGTGCTTTCCACTTCTGGTGATACACATTTGGGTGGCGATGACTTTGACAAGGTTAGAGCTAAACCACACATAATAAATAAAGAAATGTGATTTTGAATCACACATAATTTTTTGGCAACAAATTGCAAAATGCAGAGAGTTGTAGATTGGCTTGCTTCAAAACTAAAGAAAAAGAAAGGCATTATTAATCTTTTGAAAGACAAGCAAGCACTTCAGAGGTTAACAGAGGGAGCGGAAAAAGCCAAGATTGAGCTTTCCTCCCTCATTCAAACAAATATTAGGTAGGTACCATTAATTTTCTAGCCCAGTCTTCTTCTTTTTTTCCCTTAGTAATCTCACAAGCGTTTTTGGATACTCCTTTGTCCAGCTTGTCATTTATCACGGCCACAGCTAGTGGACCTAAACACATAGAAACTACCCTCACACTTGCCAAGTTTGAAGAATTGTGCTCAGATTTACTTGACAGGTAGGTAGATTTTACTTAAACAGTTCTTAGGATAAGTCAACAGATTTACTTGACAGGTAATTTTAGTTAACTGGAGGTCGTCTGAGATTCTTCAATCTTATAGGTGTAAGGCTCCCGTAGAGAATTCAATGAGGGATGCAATGCTGAGGTTCAAAGATATTGATGAAGTGATCCTTGTTGGTGGATCCACACGTATTCCTGCTGTTCAGGAGGTAGTCAGGAAGATGACTGGGAAAGAACCCAACCTCGCTGTGAATCCTGATGAGGTTGTGGCTCTAGGTGCTGCTGTCCAGGTTTGTTTATATGTTAAAAAAAAAAAAAAAAGAACAAGTTCAGTTATCTTAGGTCTTAAAGCCATATATATATTTTTTATACCATGCAGGCTAAGTGTTCTGGCTGGCGATGTGAGTGACATCGTCCTGCTTGACGTGACACCACTTTCCCTTGGTACGGATAGTTTTGGAGATTGTTGCAGAAAGTGTAATTCCGAAAGAAACAGCAGAGGAAAGAATGAGAGAGGAGGTCAGGTCTTACATGAGTTGCATAGAAGGCATGGGATGTCATGTTCGGTACCTCCTGGAGATTTTATGTCTAAGATTATTCCAAGGCATTCTACACTGCCTGCTTCTAAATCAGAAGTCTTTACGACTGTTACTGATGGTCAGACAAGTGTTGAGATCAATGTGCTACAGGGTGAGAGGGAGTTTGCTAGAGATAACAAGTCTCTTGGCAGTTTCGTTCTAGATGGTATTCCACCTGCACCACGTGGAGTTCCAAACATCGACGTCAAATTTGACATTGATGCCAATGGAATACTCTCCGTCACTGCTACTGACAGAGGCACCGGTAATAAACAAGAGATTACCATTACTGGTGCCACTACTTTGCCCAAAGATGAGGTGCGTACAATTATAAGGTCAATTCTAGAGGTTTTTTATGAGATGGCATCTAAATGTGTACGTTAACTAGAAGCGTTGTTACCTGCTAATGATTAGTGTGGGAGTGGCACTATGTCCATGATATAGTAGTAGCCTTTTGTTTAGGGAAAAACGTTTTTCATTTTGGCTAATAGTTTTGATGGTTATGGTTAACAAAAGTTGGGTGTGAATCAACAACGTGAGAGAAAATTACAGGTGAAGAAGTGAAAGAGGTGGAGGCTAGACTTCAAGAGCTTATGGACAAGATTGGAAGTGGATCGACTCAACTCAAGATATCAAGGACTCCATGGCTGCTCTTAACCAACAAGTGATGCAGATTGGTCATTCTATGTACAACCAAGCTGGAGCTGGTCCTTCTCTCCTGGAGGTGAATGTGCTTCATCAGCAGCAGATTCATCGTCAAGCAAAGGTGGTGATGATGCGATGGATGCTGACTTCACAGACAGTAAATGAGAAAAAGACACACACATGATTTTGTAGGTTGGTATTATGGGTTGATTTGAGCAATGCTTTTGAAAATAATTTATTTTGGATTATAAAGAAGCAATGTTTATTACAGGGAATATTTTCGACCTATCTAAAGGTAAAAAGAAAAGAAGAGGAATAAATAAAAACAGAGGACTTACCATATCTTGAAGAAGAGTTATTAGGTCATTTATGGGGGGTCTTAGTGATATCTTTATAAATATCTTGTGGAACTTGGTGATCAAGTTTCAAACTTATTTCTTCTCTCCTCTGTATATATATATATATTCTCGAGCTTTTGTATCACACAAAGAAAGAAGACAAAAGAGATCGATAAGAGTGTAATATCTACTACAGAATTCGAAAAATGTCTTCTGCTCAGATTAACGTTCTCGGTGGAATTGGATTCGCTACTACTAGTTCATCTTCCAAGAGGAATCTCATTGGTAAAGGCTATTTTATGCCAAGAAGCAGCGCCTTCTTCGCCATTAGAAACGGTACTTTCACTACCCTATCCTATAGCAGACATGGCTGTCCGGTGAGAGTGTTCAACGAGAAGGTTGTGGGAATCGATTTGGGTACTACTAACTCAGCTGTAGCTGTCATGGAAGGAGGGAAGCCCATGATTGTGACGAACTCTGAAGGTCAGAGGACTACTCCATCCGTGGTGGCTTACACTAAGAGCGGTGACAGGCTTGTTGGGCAAATTGCGAAGAGACAAGCAGTTGTTAATCCAGAGAACACTTTCTTCTCGGTAAAGAGGTTTATTGGTAGGAGGATGAACGAAGTTGCTGAAGAGTTTAAGCAGGTTTCTTATAGAGTTGTTAAGGATGAGAACGGAAACGTCAAGCTTGAGTGCCCTGCAATTGGCAAACAGTTTGCAGCTGAGGAGATTTCAGCTCAGGTAATCCAAAGTTTTGACTCTCTTGTGTTATATCATTGTAATTGATCGTTTGTTTGTTGAAAGTGTCTATAGGTTTTGAGGAAACTTGTGGATGATGCGTCGAGATTTTTGAACGAAAAAGTGACAAAGGCTGTTATCACTGTGCCTGCTTACTTCAACGACTCACAGAGGATAGCTACTAAAGATGCTGGCCGCATAGCTGGGCTTGATGTTCTTCGTATTATCAATGAGCCTACTGCTGCTTCTTTAGCTTATGGTTTTGAAAAGAAAAGCAACGAAACAATTCTTGTTGTTGATCTTGGTGGTGGTACCTTTGATGTCTCTCGTAAGATTCTCTAGAATATATAAATTTTTGCTTTATCGTTGTGTTTAAAATCTGGTAATATAGTATTTATTCTCTTTTTATTGTGTAGTTCTTGAGGTTGATGAAGGTGTATTTCAAGTGCTTTCCACTTCTGTTGACTCACATTTGGGTGGCAATGACTTCGACAAGGTTAGTTAAATAATTTCACATATATATGTTTGAATCCGGTGCTTGATGGATTTGCAAAATGCATGCAGAGAATTGTAGATTGGCTTGCTTCAAAATTCAAGAAAAGCAAAGGCGTCGATCTTTTGAAAGACAAACAAGCACTTCAGAGGTTGACAGAGGCAGCAGAAAAAGCTAAGATTGAGCTTTCCTCCCTGACTCAAACAAAGATTAGGTAGGTACCATTTTAATTAATTAAATTTTCTTGCACAGACAGATATGTGGATTCTGATAAATATTTTGATTCTTTGCCCAGCTTGCCATTTATCACATTCACAGCTAATGGACCGAAAGACCTAGAAACCACCCTCACACGTGCCAAGTTTGAAGAGTTGTGTTCAGATTTACTTGACAGGTAATTTTTACTTCATTATGACAAGTCCAACATATGTTGCTCCTAAAATCCTTATCATGTTTCTGTTTTGTAGGTGTAAGACTCCCGTTGAGAATTCACTAAAGGATGCAATGCTGAGCTTCAGTGATATTGACGAGGTGATCCTCGTTGGTGGATCCACACGTATCCCTGCTGTTCAGGAGGTAATCAGGAAGCTGACTGGGAAAGAACCTAACCTCACTGTGAATCCTGATGAGGTTGTGGCTCTAGGCGCTGCTGTCCAGGCCGGTGTTCTTGCTGGTGATGTGAGTAACATTGTTCTTCTTGACGTGACACCTCTGTCGCTTGGTACAGATGTTAAAGGAGATGTTATGTCTAAGATCATTCCAAGGAACTCTACACTTCCTACTTGTAAATCAAAGGTCTACACGACTGTTAATGATAGACAGGCACGTGTTGAGATTATGGTGCTGCAGGGTGAGAGGGAGTGCGTTAAGGATAACAAGTGTCTCGGTAGTTGGATTCTAGATGGTATTCCACCAGCACCACGTGGAGTTCCAAAAATCGACGTTAAATTCGATATTGATGCAAATGGTATCCTCTCCGTCACTGCTACTGAAAGAGCTTCCGGAAATAAACAAGAGTTTACCATTACTGGTGCCACTACTTTGCCCAAAGATGAGGTACAAATCAAAACTAACATTCCTTGTGTTTTTACCAACTCGGTTTACTTATAGGCATGGCCCGTCCAACTTAAAAAAAAACAAAGTCCTACTCTAAACTACAAATTTATGCTCTTGTTCTTCATAATTTTTTTATCATGCCCCATAAACATATAAAATTGTTGTATAAAATTGGGATGCCCTAAGCGATCCGTCCCTTTGTCTATGCCCCGACCGGGCCTGCTTATAGGTCAGGTTTTCTAAATTGTACGTTAACTGTAAGCAATATGATTAACATGTGTGGCTATATGTCCATGATCTAGTAGTAGTCTTTGTTTAAAAAAAAATGTTTTGAACGTGTTACACAGGTAGAGAAAATGGTGAAAGAGGCAGAAAGATTTGCGAAAGATGACGAAGTGAAGAGGGAAGCACTTGACACAAAGAACAAGGCGGATTCTGTTGTATACCAAACAGAGAAGCAACTTAAAATGTTTGGAGAGAAAATTCCAGGTGAAGTGAAAGAGAAGGTAGAGGCTAAGCTACAAGAGCTTAAAGACAAGATTGCAAGTGGATCGATCCAAGAGATCAAGGACTCTATTGCTGCTGTTAACCAAGAAGTGATGCAGATCGGTCTGTCTATGTACAAGTACAATAGGTTGATTTGAGCAAAATATTGCTTGTGATGATAAATTTATTTTTGGGGTTAGAGAGATTCTACGTTATTACAGAGAATATTTTCAACCTATATAATAATTGATGTTGCAGTAACAATGAGTTAGTGCCATATTCTTTTTATTTTGTGCTTTTGGCTGGAGATGTGAGTGACATTTATGTAGATATGTGACACCGTTTTCCCTTGGTGGTGTAACGACTAATATGTATTCCATGGAACACAACTCTGCCTACTCTAAAATCAAAAGTTTTTACGACATATTCTTATGGACAGCCATGTATTAAGAAGCACAACCACCTGCACCAAGTGGAATTCCAAAAATCCAAGTTTCATTTTGGGATTGATGCCAATGAAACTAAGTGCCGTTGACAAAGGCAAGGGAAACAAACAAAAGATCACCATCACTGGTTCCGATACATTGTACAAGGATGAGATGCGTACATTTCACAGCTTGGGAGTAAGACTATGTTACCAATGTTCAAACTTTTAGAGTTGAAATCAAAGCGTTTCTTCTTTCTACTTTCTAGCCCTGATGGATGTTCCATCTGTCTACAATACTATAAATCCAGTCAAAGCGCAAAGATCACCTAATTTTTACATAATTCAACTCTATAAAAAACTTCACAATATATATGTTTTATCAGTTCAAAGTTTACTTGCTACATATGATAGCTACAAGCCTACAACCATGACTGCAAATCATTCTACTAGTTATACCAAAATCAAGTCACACCTTTGATTATTCAAAAAGTTAAAACTAGATGGCTCAAAACGACTTGGTAATCTAAACAAAATCTTGAGCTAGTCGAGAAAATCTTTATCAAAATGTGGTAAGTTTTTTTTTTTTTTAATTCTATGTTGATAAATTGTAAACAAAGTAGTGAAACCTGTTAAGTAGTTTAAGGTTTCCCCACTTCCCAGATAAAAAAATGATGACATGATCTCTCTCGCCTTTGAGCAGATCTCTCGTTGGAATATGAGAAGTTTATAACATGAGTTCATAGTTTTGGGTGCTTTTTTACTAAAATTCCTTTACAACAAAACTAATAATTAAAGTTCCCACTTCCCAGCTAGCGAAGCATATAACAGGCTGTTAAACTAAGATTATAAATTAAAACTAAATTAGAAATATATTAACTTTTGTGATTAACTCTCTAAATCCATTTAACTATTGGCTTTTTTCTTTTCTATTTTATTATTATTGAATAGTAGAAACCAAAAACTCATCAATTTTTTTTTGTAGTAAATGATTTTGATGAGATAAATAGTAGCAACTAAAACGTAAAGAGAGAAAGATCAAAGACCACACACAATGACTTTGACTTTTCTTTGTCTTAAACCAAAACTTCGAACACTTCTGTTTTAATCTTTTTGTTTTGTAATTACTAAAGCTCTTTACCATCCAACTTGTTAATTTACTGCACAAGGTTTTCTTCTTCATCCCTTTCCTCCCAAATCTCTCTCTCCATCAACCATCTTTACACCAACCTCTAAAGATTCTTCTCAGCTTCGTTTTAGATCGTGTTCCTGACCTCTGTCCAAGACTTTTACTTGAGCTTCAACTTCTTCTATTCAAAGTACACACCTTTACTTTCTTCTTCTAATGATTTCAAGTTCATACAATTAAATTTCGCGCGTCTGTTGAATGATTTCGAGACATTTGGAGATGGTCGAGTTACGATATGTTCTATTATTGGCAATTATTACATCTCTTTTTATTTGGTCTGATTTTGACAAGTCTCTGTTCTGACCATAAATAGAATCTGTATTATGTCAACATCTCTCAGAAAAACCAAAGTGGCTTTTGATTGTTTTTGTATGTGTTGATTCTTAGCTTAATCCTCTTTCTTGTCTTTTTTTTTTTGGTTTAAAGAAGCGTTGATGGCACTTCGGCTTCCAACTTCTAAAGCAGCAGAGTTTGCGATAGGATCAATTGGTTGCGGTTATGATTTAGCTATTGATGTACGCTTGAAGTATTGTAAAGAATCACGGTTACTTGACATTCAAGACGGTGAAGACACTCGTGAGATTGTTTTACCTGGTGGAATCACTATCCCTAACGTTTCAAAGTCTATAAAATGTGATAAAGGAGAGCGCATGAGGTTTAGGTCGGATGTTCTTTCTTTCCAACAGGTATTAAAATGTCTCTACTTTATGTTGTTGTAGTTTCTGAGTTAAGAAAAGAGCACTCATATGTTGAAACCTCTAGCTAGTGATTTACATTTGATTTGTCTTTTTCTTGTGGTTTTGTAGATGACAGAGCAGTTCAACCAAGAACTATCTTTAGCTGGTAAAATCCCATCAGGACTCTTCAATGCCATGTTTGAATTCTCTGGCTGTTGGCAGAAAGATGCAGCCTACACCAAAAACCTTGCTTTTGATGGCATTTTCATCTCCTTTTACACCGTTGCTTTGGACAAATCTCAAATGTTGCTCCGTGAGCATGTTAAGCAGGCTGTCCCATCAACATGGGACCCCGCTGCATTGGCTAGGTGATGTATTATAATACTAACTTTATGTTTTTGGAGGGATTGGATTTGTAACTAACGTTTAATCAGATGTTTTTGTTAACCAGGTTTATAGATACTTATGGGACGCATATAATTGTTGGTGTTAAGATGGGAGGGAAAGATGTGATTTATGCAAAACAGCAACACTCGTCGAAACTTCAACCTGATGATCTACAGAAAAGGTTGAAAGAGGTGGCAGATAAGAGGTTTATAGAAGCTAGTGGAGTTCAGAATATAGCTTCAGATAGAATACATCCAACTAGTAAGGTCTGTGTAACATTCTTTACTACCATCAAAACTTTCTAATTTGACATCTTACAACTTTCAAGTCTGTGAAATCTTATCTCGTATCCCTTGTTACAGGTGGAAGCAAAGGAGCAACGCCTGAGATTTGCAGATACTAGTTCGCTAGGCTCTTATGCAAATAAAGAGGTGATTTCTATTTGGTACCATAATCTTTAACAGACATGTTTCTTTTTCATGTGAAATTGCTTTTCTCCTCATGAATTACATGTTTTCTTTGTAGGACATTGTCTTCATGTGCAAAAGGAGAGGTGGAAACGATAATAGAAATCTAACGCATAACGAATGGCTACAAACAGTTCAGAATGAGCCGGATGCTATCACCATGTCCTTAATTCCAATAACTTCTCTACTTAATGGATGTCCAGGAAGTGGATTCTTGAGCCACGCCATTAATCTCTATTTAAGATGTAAGCCTATAATATTACACACAACCAAAAAATGTTTATATGATAAGTAAAAACCCTATAAGCAGCTTATTAGATTCACTACTCAATAATTCTCGTGTTTATATTGATATGTTATTGTACTTGTTTCTGTAGATAAGCCACCGATCTCAGAGCTACATCAGTTCTTAGAGTTTCAGCTACCAAGGCAGTGGGCTCCAGTGTTTAGTGAACTTCCTCTTGGTCCTCAAAGAAAGCAACAAAGTTGTGCGTCTCTGCAGTTCAGTTTCTTCGGACCTAAGCTATTTGTAAACACCACTCTGGTATGAGTTTACTTCATCCCTAATTATCATACATAACATGTTCAGTTCTTGTTTAAATTCCTCAACTCCTAAGATGTTTGTGTCTGTTTCAGGTTGATGTTGGGAAGAGACCAATCACTGGCATGCGTCTCTACCTAGAAGGAAGAAGAAGCAACCGTTTAGCAATCCATCTGCAACACCTTTCCTCTCTCCCCAAAATATTCCAGCTCGAAGACGCTCCCAACACAATTATGCGGCATGAGTCTCATGACCGTCGATACTACGAGAAAGTAAACTGGAAGAACTACTCACACGTCTGCACATCACCCGTCGAATCAGAAGACGATCTCGCTGTAGTAACAGGTGCACAGTTTGTTGTAGAGAGCCACGGATTCAAGAACGTGCTCTTCCTGCGTCTTAGTTTCTCCAAAGTGGGACCGATGCTTGCCAAGAACTATGAATGGGATGAAGCAGTAGGGTTTGCTCCCAAGTCAGGACTCATCTCAACGCTAATAAGCCATCACTTCACCGCACCGCAGAAACAACCACCACCACGTCCTGCAGATGTGAATATAAACTCTGCTGTTTACCCTGGTGGACCACCAGTGCCTGTGCAAGCTCCCAAGCTTTTGAAGTTTGTGGATACGAGTGAGATGACGAGAGGACCGCAAGAGTCACCAGGGTATTGGGTTGTGTCTGGTGCGAGGTTGTTGGTGGAGAAAGGGAAAATCTCGTTGAAGGTTAAGTATTCCTTGTTGACTGCTATAATGGAAGATGAAGTTATAGATGAAACTTATGAAGGTTGAGAGAGAGATGGTATGGTGGTTGTGTTGTGTGTACATTTATAATTTGTAATGCGTGTGTGTATGAGAGGGATAGGAGGATTCAATGTCTTGTACATTTCTTGTCTTGAAGAAGCATGTTACACACTATAATGATTCTCCACTTAAAAATCTTATAAACATGAGAAGTCGTGTTCATTGATATAACATATAGTTTATAACTTTTTATATGTATTATCAGTTGATCTACTGGGTTTTTCGGGTAATTTCTAATAATATTGGTTAAAAAGTCGTATAATTCAGGTTTTTCAAGTTAAATATTATGTAGTTGAATCCGGATAGAATTTCGGATAATTTTTAGTAATTTGAATTAAAATTATTTTTAGTAATTTGGATTCGGATATTTTAATTTATAAATAATATTTTAGGATATTTGGCCATAGAAAATTAAATATAATTGATATTTTTAAATATGTAATCTGTATATTTTTAGGTTTTCGGTTCAATTCGGTTTTCTGATTCTAGAGTACATGATCATGCGGTTATTTATGAAATTTTATTTCGGTTGCAGAAACTCTGTTATTTTGGTTTTCTTCGGTTCGATTTTTCGGTTCAAGCCTTGTTGTGTTCATGGATGTAAAATATAGTTAACTTATCATTTGGTTCACTCTTAAACTGTCTCTTGCGCGAGTTACCAAAGTAAAGTCAATACTACTTGCACGTAAAGAAGTACATGACGTTGTAATAGATTGGAGGGACAAGTAACAAGAAAGAGACTTGGAATATAATAATCAACTTTGAAACGCGTTTGACATTTCTAATTCTGGTAGGCGTAGAATAATATAAGAAATACGAGACCAGCTCTCTCGCCTCTCATGACTTCTCAACACACATTGATCACGTCAACAAAACCATTTTTCAACACCATAATATCCTCACGTTGTCTTAAACTTACTCTGTATATAATATGCTCATAATCATTCATTAACTCTCCACACAAACAAGAAACAAAGATAGAAAAAAAAATGTCATCTTCTTCTTCCCTAACGCAGAGAAACCCAACTATTTCGCAAGAGCCTGAAGAGTCTCCTCCACAGCTAACGAGACAACGTTCGATATCACAACATGCCATGTCACAAACACTAACATCAGTTGCAAACTTAGCCAATCTCCTTCCGACAGGAACACTCTTAGCTTTCCAGTTCCTCATCCCTATCTTCACATCAAACGGTTCATGCGAATACTCCACGCGCGTTTTAACCGCAGGGCTCTTAACGCTCCTCTCCATCTCATGCTTCCTCAGCTCGTTCACGGACAGCGTCAAGGCTGAAGACGGTAACGTCTACTACGGGTTTGCAACTCGTAAAGGTATGTGGGTTTTTGACTACCCTGACCCGTCCGGTTCGGGTTTACCTGATCTAAGCAAATACAGGATCCGGTTCGTTGACTGGATACACGCAGTTTTGTCTGTGCTTGTGTTTGGTGCGGTGGCTTTGAGAGAGAAGAATGCTGTGAGCTGTTTTTATCCAGCGCCTGAGCAAGGGACCAAGAAGGTTTTGGATATTGTTCCGATGGGTGTTGGTGTTATCTGCGGTTTGTTATTTTTGGTTTTCCCGGCGAGAAGACACGGTATTGGGTATCCCGTCACCGGAAACGGACGTCGCCGTTAGATTCGTTATTATTTTATTATTTACCGAGTTACGTATAAACAAATTGATTCGTTCAAAAGTGGTTGACTTATATTCTTTTCTGTAATCATTTCGTGTTTGTATCTATCTGTATGTTCCTTCTCATCTACTTCCTGTAATTGATTAGAAGTTTTAGTTTGGTCGTTCGTTGAGTTGAAATAAAAATGAAATAACGTAAGCAACCACCTTATAATGAATCTGACGACGCAATATATATAAAGAGTACATGGTTGTTACAAACCAATGTTGACTATGTGATGATTAGCTGTTTTGTAAATCAAAACTTTGACTGCTTCTCTTAGCATAGTCCTGTTTCTTTGCTCTCCCTGATCTGCTCATAAGATAAAGATACCTATGTCTCATCCCCATCAACGGATGCTTCTCAATCAAAAACTCTTTATGATAACCTTCCCTCAACACAACAGTCTGCGTCCTAATCTTATGCGACATATAAAAAATACCCGGATGATGCACCAAAGCCTTCTTAAACCTCGTCCCAAACCCTAAATACTCCCCTAAACAAACCACATTCTCCGTCTCAGTCTTCTTCGACACCAAAAGGTACAGAAGCTCATGAAGCACCGCAACATCCCACTTCTCAGCCTGATCGCTCCTCGACCCTAAATGAAACGCGTTTTCGTAAGGAGAGATGTACGGAAGGCTCTGCCACTGCTCCACCCAGTTTTTAACTCTTTTCTCCAACTCGTACCCTTTGGGGAAATTCATCGAATACCTTATGCGCAACCCCTTTTTCACGTTAGACCCATTGATGAAACCTTCTCTTCTCTCCATTTCCGATACGGCGAGGCTCTTCCGCGGCGAAGTAAGCGACAAAGCGAGAGTCTTTCCTCCGGAACCGTTAACCTCCGTTACTTCAAAGTAATCAGGGTAATCACATAACAACGAAGTAACGTAATCGTGAGGAAGACCTAAATCAAACCCGAAACGATCAACGACGTAAAGAGGGAGACTTTCAGCTCCGGTTAGCATCAAGAACTTAGCCAGACGTTGAACGGCGGCGTTACGGTGAAGCGGAGAGAGGTGGATAGTCTCTTCTTCCTTGTGGAGGTCCAGAGCTTGAGGAGTGAGGCGGACGTGGAGAGGGAGAGAGCGTGAAGGCTGGTAAGTTGTGAAGACGGAAGGGTATTTCTGGAGAAACGACGCGGCGGTTACGTGGAGGTTGAGGAGAGGTTTGAGGAGGGAGAGGGAAGAGAGAGGGAGTGATTTGGAGGGAGATGAGATGATTCGGTCTTTTAAGGAGAGAAGTTGTTTGAGGTTTTTCTCTCGTTGGACTGCTTCGTCGAGGTATGGGTCGCCGACCCATTTGACTCTGGCGTTGATGAAGGTTCGTCTTTGTTGTAGACATCTCCCTAGCTTGGTGGTTGTGGCTGCCATTAGAGCTCTCAGTGCAAAGTTTCTGTAAAGTTTTCGCCTTTTTTGTTGTCGTGTCGATGTTCAGTAAGTCAAGAGAAGACTTTTGTCATTCATGCTTCAATTGTAACACTTTTTTGGTTGATTGCAATGTCTAAGTGAGAATAAAGGAGATTACTTTCAATGAACCAAGAAACTAGGTCTTTGAGGATTATCAAAAGCACCAGCGTCGGTGTCACTATAAGGGAAACTGTAAGGTTCATGGAAGTAAAAAGAAAGGTCTAATCGAAAGTACTAAAAAGAGGGATAAAATAGCTGTTCCAATGGCAGACATGAGATTGTGACTTTTGAGAGAGATGTCCCTATCATTGAGTGTGTTTAGTGGCCACGGCTCATCTTAACTTTTGGCATTGACTTCTTCATCTGGCGTGCACGTTCTTTAGCCTCTCTCTTCCTTAGAGCTTCAGCGCTAAGCTTTGCCTCTGCCTCTTCCTTCTTCTCGGCTTTCTTTCTCTGTAATGCCTCTTGTCTCACATTCTCTAGTTCCTTGTACGCTTCCTGAGCCGCCTTTTGCCTTGCACCATCCGTTTTGTTCCGTGCCTGCCATACAGGAGTTTAATTTTTATGTATCTTGTCACACACGGTGGGAGAAAATGGGAAGTGATAATAAGTTTGCAACTGTACCTGAGGGCTGAGCTTGTAGCGTCCAATTAAGTCAATGTAATACGGAATAAGGGCTACCAAGCGAACCATATCATCCATGTGTTTAGCATCAGGTAGGGCGAACTTGAATAGCAGCATCTTCCTGTGTTTGCCAGGAAGTTGGTCCGAAAAATGCATTGAAATGAAGTACTTTCCAAACTTTTGGAACGACTTGTCACCAAAAACCTACAGGGCGCAATTGCATCATCCAAATTTGATTAGAATACCAGATTATTTGTGTAGATACAAAAGCAACAATTTAACAAGCAACGATCAACAATCCAAATCCAACAGAACTGAGATCCATTTCCACATCAACAGAAGAGGAATTGAAATATTTTTTATCCCATCTATACAACAAGGAAACATTAGCCATACAACAGTAACAGACTAACAACATTGGTTAATTGCCATGCATGCATACTTGCTACAATTTGAAAAGTGATTAAAGATCCGAGATAAACACAGTAAGAGAGAGGAACATAATAACTACCATCAGGCATAAATATACCCTAACAAGAGGAACCTTAAGAGATTTTCATTCAAATCACAAGTCTAGACCCTGTATCTCTGTTATAATAGGACAGAGACAAACTCGATTGGATTCACACGCCAAAAAGAAGTGATGTATGGTTCACACTTCATAGAAAGTCTCTGTCTTTCTATCAGAAACACACCACAAAAGGCGGAACGTTAAGTGACAAAGTCACCAATGAAATGTAGCAAAAACCTTGTAACTCTCTAATACTTATGCTGAAGACCAAGAAGAACTAAACTAAACTAAACTAAACAAAAGTGCTATCACTATCAACTGTCAAACAAGAAGAGCACACAAGAGAGATTAAGCAACAAACCTGATCAAGCACAACATCAGTAATCATATCACCAGCAACCTCCTTAGACTCAGACACCACAGCCAACTCCTCCGCCACCCACTTCCTCCCACCAGGCACCCCCACCATCCCACCAAACCTCTGCAAATCCCTCAACTCCTTAAACATCCCTTTCGCAACCTTCTTCCTCGCCATCGCAAACACAACATGATCCATCACCTCCTCATTCATATAAACCTCGAAACTAATCTCATCTCTACAAGGCACCACACAATTAAACAACCTCGAGATCAAATCATGCCTACTCTTAAGCTCCAACGTCGCCAACAACCCATGACAAAACCTACGCCCGCTAGCATAAAACTTAAACACGTTCGTCGCTTCTTTAAGCAACAAAGGAGAGTCCTCTCCTTCACCGACTCCTAAAAAGCTGAAGTTTTTCTCAAAGATTGTGTCTTTGAGACCGAACTTGGTGGCCCAGGAGAGAGCGAGGCTCTCGTTCTCGCGTTTCCCCGTGAAGTAGTTGATTAAGTAAGCGATTAAGATCGATACGGAGACGATCTCCACCGTGAATGACGATATCGTCTTCTTCTTTATCGGAGTGTCGTCAAGGTCGGGACTTTCTGGATCCGGATCTGGAGTTGGTTGATCGACGGGAGATGAGATCACCGGAGGAGATGATGATGATGGTTCGTCTTCTGGTAAGCCTTCGAACTCGTCTTCGTCCCAGAAATCGAAGGAGGGGGTCTTCTTGGGAGGGTCCGATTTGGAATCGGGTTCGGAGGATGGTTTTGGATCTGGGGGAGGAGTTGATTGAGATTGGGTGAGGAGAGGGGGAGGGAGAGAGTGGTGGAGATCAGTGGAGTCATCGGAGAGGTCGTCGTCTTCCGCGTCGAAGCCTTCGAAGTGAGAAGAAGATGCGAGGGTGTGGTGGAGGAAGAGGAAAGCGATGAGAGCGATGGAGAAGAAGGAGAGGTGATGGAGATTCATTGTTGGATCTGGAAAGAGAACTCAACTCCGGAAAAAAAAGAGGCTAAAGCTTTGTTAAGTAGCTGAAAAAATAAGAGTTTAGTAGAGTCGTGCTTGCCTGCTTCTGCACCAGATCTTTACTTTTTTTTTTTTGCCAGAAAAATAAATAAATCAAAATGTTTATGAAAATGAAAAACTAAATATAAAAGTTGAGAAATACATTTGTAGCACAGAAAGAAATACATTAAAAAGTCCTAAATTTACAAAGTTATCAATTACAAGTTTAAAACAAATAAATATAAGTAGGTGTCAGTAGACTACTGATACTCTCTTGTGATTTAGTGGGTATTTATATCAGTTTTAAGTTTGATTTTTTCTATGAAACTAAATTATAGACTGTTTCACCAGTTTGAATATAAGTTTCAGTACAAGTGGTTTATTTGGTACATCATAATAGACGATTGATCCATTCCATATTATTAGTTAGAAAGTATTTCAAACTTGATCATATATAGTATGATACATTTTTAGGATAATCCATTCTATAGTACTAAATGTGTTCTCTTGACTGTGTTTATAAAAAAAATAGAAAAAAAATAGAAAACATTCAAGGAACTATGAATCATATGCAAGTTAAATCGTGGAATGCAAATATGCAAAAGAATGGAAAATTAAAGTTGTAAGCTCCACACAATGTCTTTAATCAACTATAGTAAGCCTATAGAAACATCAATCCACCCATGAGTTAAGTACTACCACTAACTACTCTTAAGTGTAATCTACTCACGAAGTACAATGGAACCTGCAAAAATATTGAGGATAAATATAAAGAAATCTCCTTAGTATCATGGAAAGGTTTTTATCTCCCTATTTAGAAGGTTTTAGACTTTTCGTACATAATCACTGTTCCAAAAGTGCAGAGTTAGAATTTTCAAGCAGCTCATAAGTTGTCCATTCCATAAAGACCAACAGTTCTTATTTTTTCTAGTGACAAAAAGACCAACTATTGCATAATAGAAGCTGGTAAACCGAACTAATTAAGCTAACACTAAACCATTTCTTTTGTTTGCTTGTATTTCATTATACGTAAGAGAAACTATTTACGTTGGAGTCATCATACCTGACAGATTCCATTCATTTCATGTGTTAAATGTATATTCCTAACTATACTTTCTTGACAAAAACAAGTAAATAACTTAAATATTTTTTATCAAGTTAAAAACTAAATAAGGGATTTATAATTCTATAGCCATTGTCTCGTTACCTCTTTTGTTTTAAGAAAAAAAAAAATCTTTAGCAAAATAGTAATTACAATCACAACCGAACACTGATCACAATCAATATATAGCAAAAGCACACTAATCCTTTATTAGATGTGAATTTTTTTTATGCAGCATAAGTATAAATCGAATCTATACTATTAAAGCTGAAGTACAAAAATAAAGTGTTTGGAAACATGAATAAGAAAATTTTAAAAGTTTGATTGGAAACATGGATATCATACAAATTTGATGGGCTTATTTATTATACTAAAGATTATTGCGACCCAAGGTACCATTATCATTGTTTTTGGATTTCCCATCAATGATATTACTTTACTTCTAAAAATTATTTATACATATATGTATTCATGTTTTAAATGTATTTAGAACAAATCAAGAATAATATATATTTTATTTATATAATTTATATTGACTATTCTTATAAGTTTTTAACAGTAATATACTAGCCTTCCAATTCTTCATTAAAAAATTAAATTAAAAATTTGACTAAATTATTTAATGTATATAACTTTACACCAAATTTAGTCAAAAAACTTTATAAAATATTACTAAAATGTTTACGGGTCACAATATTTTAAGACGCCCTGTTACACAATACAATAATGAAATACAATATTTAAACAATATACTATTACTTAGTAAAATTGGCACCATTAAATTGTAATTTTGAAATGTTATATATACCATAAAAACAAAGATCCGCCCAGTCGGGCGGGTTATGATCTAGTATTAGTTACAAACAAAGTTTTAAACGCGGCTTAGGAGCTACACGGTTGTGTGCGTTCATGTTTTGCAATAGTTTAGGCAGTTGAAAAAGGCTAATTGAATGTAAAAAAAGAGGACTAATTGCATGAGAAATATAATGAAACCACTCTTTTTTTTTGATCAAATATGAAACCCCTTTTAATGGCCATTTTTCAAGAGACTGGACTCCCTTTTCATTGTTATTTTTGTTTACAACAAAAACAAATTGAAGATATTTTTTTTACAATTTATAACTATATTATTGGTATTTTAGAAACGTGCAGCCGTCCACATTTATATATATATATATAATATACAAAGATCACGACTAGTTGATTGACACGAAACGGGAATCACGAGGAAGAAGAAACGGGAATTATACTAGTTTATGCTCATGTGAGCCTCGTAGATGGTTTGACTTGGATGCTAATATAAACATGAGCTGGGGATTTTGGATCTCAAAACTTACCACCAATCAAATGGCTTCTCTGGACCACACTCTCTGTCTTCTCTTCATCATCTCTTCCTTACACGTTTTGCCTTCTTCAGCCACACCTTTAAACAAACTAAAAACCGCCACTGCCATCCGTCAAGTCAACCGCAGAGGACCTTACATCGGTCTCGTGACGGTCTTTGAGACTGAAGAAAATGCTTTCCTTGGAAGTGTTGATTTCAGACCCGACCCAGCTCATCCATTCTTGGATCTCTCTGGTATGTACTTATATTCTTAGCTTAATAACTGCCACTTCTTGAATCGATACCAGCTTTTCACGTTTTATATGTTGATAGAGTCTTTTGTTTCGGGTCAATGGATGCAAGTCACTTTGAGATGTGTAAATGTAAATAAGTTTTCTGACTTTTTGAGAACATGAATGCAGGAAGACGTTTTCGGATAGGGAAGATTCATGGAAAGAAGGTTGTGTATGTCAGATGTGGGATAGGAATGGTGAGTAACCAAATATAATCTATAGTACAATTTAAAAAAGGTTCTTTTGTTGTTTTCTAACTATTTTTTGCCAACTGTTGTTTTCTTACATAACAGACTAAACAGGCTGGCTATGCGTAATAATATTTCTTTCTCTATAACACAAACTATTGTAGTTATTTAAACTACTACAATAATTATTTTGGACAATTTTTTTTTTAAACAGTTGTCAATGTAGGTAAAACTAATAAATATTGTATCAAGTCAATGATAGTATATTAAATAAGTGTGAGAAAAGATGGGATATCATGTGAATTATTGGTTTTATTTAATATGTATATTAGTCTATATAATCTATTTTTGGTTCATATTATTAAGAAAAAAATGTGCAGGTAAACGCAGCAGCAGCAACACAACAAATGATAGATGTGTTCAACATGAAAGGGATTGTGCATTTTGGGATTGCAGGAAATATAAACAACTCAATGTCCATAGGAGACGTTAGCATTCCTAAGCAAATTACCAATGCTGGATTGTGGGATTGGCTGGTAAATATTAAAAGTTATAGTACTAGTTTGTTGATGATATATAATTTAAGTGGCTTCTCTGCATATGTATTAACTCATGATTTGGTTCTGAGTAAAACAGAATCAAGAAAAAGCAGAGGGAGATGAGTATGCAGCATACTTAGATTTTGGGAAGTATACTGTTCCGCAAGGGGATGGCAGCGACAGTATGTTAGGGAGTATTGGATACAGCTACGAGGAACTATATTCAGTCAGTATTGGTCACAAAAATTCACCTAAGAAAGTGTTTTGGATCAATACAACTCAAGAGTGGCTTCAACTTGCGGCTGGTCTAGAGGTTGTTAAAAATGAGTACATTGATTAAGACAAAAGAATAGTTCTAGACTGCTAATCCCAGGTTGTTGTTTATTATATGGATGCAGAAGATGGAGCTGTTGCAGTGTGTGAATGAAACTTTGTGCCTTCCGGAGAAACCAAAACTGGTTGTTGGATTAAAGGCAGCCACTGCTAATACATTTGTGGATAATGCAGCCTACAGAGATTTCTTATATGATACTTTTGGTGTTTCCTCCTCAGATATGGAGAGTTCTGCAGTGGCTATGGTAATTTATTCCCATACACTAACACACTTTTGAATCATTCATTTTTAGCTAATATATAGTTTCTCATGTTGTTTTTTTTGTTCTGTTCTGATTTTATTATTAACCAGACGTGCGTGTCAAATGGTTATCCCGTGATTGTAATAAGGGGATTATCTGATTTAGCTGGAGCACAGACAGGAGATAATGCTGTCCGGAAGTTTGGATCTTTGGCTGCCACTAACACTGCAAGAGCTGTTCTAGAATTCATCAAGAAGCTGCCACCAAACTACAACCTTAATTCTTACGTGTAATTCTGTTATCATAAATGAGTGATTTAATCTGTAATTTTCTTCTATCAAATAAGTGTTCACTATTCAGCTTTTCTTACGTCAAACACACTTAATCTCATTCTCAGCCTTGCAAAAACTTTTTTCAGTCAAAGACTGTCACTATATGTACATGTCTCTCTAGTTAATATCAGTGAACTGTTTACCTTCTAGAGGGTCAGATCCGATGCCTCAATCTTGACATTAATAATAACAGTGTGATACCATCAACTTTAGGAATTTTTCAACTAGAGTGGTCTTTCACAATATATATTTATATGTAAACCTTGAAAATTCATAAAATAGATACTGTATAAACATAATTTGTGTTCAAACTTTAAAATATTCAGTTTGATAAATCCTAAAAAGGATAATAAAATAAGAATTGTGATGTATATAACTTATGAGAACCCCAAATGTTTTTTGGTTAAAATTAAAAGAACCAAAATGTTATGATCAAATAAAAAATACGAAAAAATCAGTTAATAATGTAAATAAATAAATAAAAATTTATTCTCTATATATCGAAGTATGGGTGTTATTGAAAAAAGATCACCAAATCTATGTAAAAGAATATTTTGTTTATAAATTAATAGTTTTAGAAACCAAAATTTCATTATATGGATATCAAAAATTAGTGAGGGGATTTTAAATCCAATCTTGGATTCCGGAGAATAATTTGACTATTAATATCAAGCAACTTTTTTTTGACAAAGCAAACTCATTCATGCTATATATATGCTTCGTACATATGGATAACAAAGCCACCAATCAAATGGCATCACTGGACCACATTCTTCGTCTTCTTCCTCTGCTCTTCATCATCTCTTCTTTACACGTTTTGCCTTCTTCAGCCACCTCTTCAGACAAACTAAAAACCGTCACTACCATCCATAAAGTAAACCGTAAAGGACCTTACGTAGGTCTGGTGACGGTCATTGAGACAGAAGAAGATGCTTTCCTGGCCAGTGTTGAATTCAGACCGGATCCTACTCACCCGTTTATTGATCTCTCTGGTATCTATTTTAGCTTAATAGCTGCCACTTCTTGATTCGCTTTTTTCACGATTTATATGTTGAGAGAGTCTTTTTGTTTAGGGTCAAAAGAAGCTATAGTCTCTTTGAGATGTAAATGTGAATAAGTTTCTGACTTTGTGAGACAATTAAATGATTGCAGGTAGACGTTTTCGGATAGGAAAGATTCATGGAAAGAAGGTTATGTATGTCAGATGTGGGAGAGGAATGGTGAGTCACTATTAGTCTTTTATAGTAAGAAAAAAAGAGTCTATTTTGTTATTTGACCTATTGTTTTATACAAAAGAGGAAGGCTTTGATTGTTTCTATTTTTAGTATGGTTTGGCTTTCATTTTTTTTTTTTTTTGGATTTTAAAAGATCATTAAAAATTAATTACAAACACAAGGAACTGGAGTCTATGACATAAATCATATTATAAATAAATAACAACTTAACCATCTAATGATAGGAATATGTAGGGATAGAGATATAGTTTTTTTTTTCTTTTTTGTGTGTGTGCCAAAACCTACCATTTCTTTCTTTTTTTCTTCATTTTTTTCTCTTGCTTAGACATGTGATAATTAACAGAGATTTCAGTGTTTGATTCGAATATGAGATGTGACCTTATCAACAATATTATAAATATTCATTTACTTTTCAGTTCAATATAGCAGTATAGCACCACCAAGCTGATCAAATTTTTGGCATTTTATATTTGATGTAAGTTAAATTATATTAAAGTATGGCAAAAATATACATTACAAGTTTGAACCAAAAAGCCTAACTAATCGAAATCACCCGAATCTCTAACTAGGAAAAATCAGAACAAGCCAAATTATTGTTCGATTATATAACTTTTAAGAAATGGTGCTAGTCTACATTATAAAGAAAAAACAAAATGTGCAGGTGAACGCAGCAGCAGTAACACAACAAATGATAGACATGTTCGATGTGAAAGGGATTGTGCATTTTGGGATTGCAGGAAATATAAACAACTCAATGTCCATAGGGGACGTTAGCATTCCTAAGCAAATCACCAATGCTGGCTTGTGGGATTGGCTGGTATACAAAAATATACAAGTTTCATATGGATATAAAATTAATTACTTCTTCACATATATAGAGTCTAATCTCTAATGGTTGCATTCGAGTGAAACAGAATCCAGACAAAACAGAGGGAGGTGACGATGAAGCGTACTTAGATATTGGGAACTACAATGTTCCACAAAGAGATGGCAACAACAATATGTTAGGGAGTTTTAGATACGGTTACGAGCAACTGTATTCAGTCACTGGCCAGACAAATTCACCTCAGAAAGTGTATTGGATCAATACAACTCAAGAGTGGCTTCATCTTGCAGCTGATCTAGAGGTTTTTTCTTAGAAACAATATATTGATTAGAATAAAAAGAACGGTTCCAGTGTTAATCTTAGTTCCTTCTTATATTTACGGGTGCAGAAGATGGAGCTGTCGCAGTGTGTGAATGCAACTGTGTGCCTTCCAGAGAAACCAAAACTGGTTGTTGGATTAAAAGCAGCCACTGCTAACATATTTGTGGATAATGCAGTCTACAGAGACTTCTTATACGATACTTTTGAGGTTTCTTCCTCAGACATGGAGAGTTCTGCAGTGGCTATGGTAATGTATCCAGCGTTTCTCTCTATTCACTTTTTGAATCATTCATTATAGTTTTCTCATTTTGTTTGTTTTCTACTTTTGAAATTTACCAGACGTGCGTGTCAAATGGGTATCCTGTAATTGTGATAAGGGGACTATCAGATTTAGCAGGAGCACAAACAGGAACTAATGCTATTCGAAAATTTGGATCATTGGCTGCTGCTAACACTGCAAAAGCTGTTCTAGAGTTCATCAAGAAGCTACCTCCAAACTACAACTTTGATTCTTACGTGTAGCCCTAATTTATCATAATGAGTGATTATAATCTGTAATTTTCCATTAATCAAATATAAAGTATTCAGCATCTTACATGCAACACTTGTTAATCTCAGGCTTGCACAACTCAAACACACTCACACTAGAATCTAATCACATATCTCTAATTCGTCAATTTGAAACTCAACTTCTAGAGGGGCAAAGGCCAATCTCAATCCAATGCCTTAAGTCTGGATCAGATGAAAAGATTAAAATAATTTGATTACAAATCGAAGGATTAGAGTGAATGTGATACAAATTTTAACTCAATCTTGATAACAGTGTGAGTAAACGGGTGTATAATAACTTACAAGGAAGAGAAAAGTCGTTATAATTAGGGTTTCACATTTCTCGTTGAACCGTTTTCATCATCGTTATCAGAATACCGCTCGTCATCATCATCATCATCAGAAGGAGGAGAAGGATCGAGACGAGCAGCGTCTATCGCCCACTGTATCAGCTTCTCAACTTCATCATCTTCTCCGATTTCACCCGGAGGAAGAACAGAGGAGACCGCGGAGGAGGAGGAGGGAAGAGTAGTCTTCAGAGCAGCGAATCTGAGCATGAGATCGTCTGGCGTCTCCACAACATCCTTCGATTTCGGCGGAGAAATCGGCATCCGTTTCTGATCATTCGTCTCCGTCTTCTTCTTTTGCTGCGAAGGTTTAGATCTGAGGGCGAGGAATCTAGAGTGAAGATCCGGATCTAGGTAATCAGGTTTGGAGCGTGATGCATGAGAATCTACGGAGAGTTTGAGAATCATCTCGTCTTGTGCGGCTTGAAGTAACTGTTCAACTTCATCGTCTTCCTCCTTCCCTCTCCTCATCTCTGATTAATCTTCTTCTTCGATCGAATTTGATTTCTCTAGAGATTTAAATTCCGGTTTAAGAAACCGGTTTGATTTTACTAACCGACACCACCTAACTTGCGGGGGACAAGATGTCGTCGTTGCCCACGCGGGTTAGATTCCAAATTCCCGTGAGATGCGATTTAATCTCGACCGTTCGTTAGAAAATTCTGGTAGGCAATATTGTTTTGTAGCCGTCGATTTTAACCAACGATCGCCAACCAATCAGGTAAGCAACCTGATTTTTTTTTCCTGAAACATCATCGACATTTTTGGTTCTTTCCCATGTGCGTTAAATTAAAGGATTAGTATAAATCGGTCAAATGTGATCCACGAAAGAGAGAGAGAGACACACACACACAGAGCTTTATAAAAGAGAAGGCAAAGACAAAGAAAGAGAAACCAAACACAAAATTTAATTTTTTAAATTGTAAAAGAAATGGGAAGCGAAAGGACGATTGTGAGGAAGCCAAGGTTTCTATGTCTACATGGGTTCCGTACGAGCGGAGAGATAATGAAGATACAGCTTCACAAGTGGCCTAAATCTGTTATTGATCGACTCGATCTCGTGTTTCTCGACGCGCCTTTTCCTTGTCAAGGCAAATCTGATGTCGAAGGAATCTTCGATCCTCCTTATTACGAGTGGTTCCAGTTTAACAAGGTCTCCTCTCTTTTTTTTTATTCCTTTCTATTTATTCACGTTGAAGATTCGTGTAATTAATTAGTTTCAAAAAAAAATAAAGATTGTGTAATTTGACTGTTGGTCAAATTAAAATTCAGGAATTTACAGAGTATACGAATTTCGAGAAATGTTTGGAGTATTTAGAGGATAGTATGATCAAGCTTGGTCCTTTTGATGGTCTCATTGGCTTTTCTCAGGTAATCTCTCACACATTCAAAGTTGGTTCATTTCTCATCAACAGTCTGCCTTTTTTTTCCACTCATTGAAAAAGCTCAAGATTTTATTATGTTTCTATGTAAATTTTTGCAGGGGTCAATATTGTCTGGAGGTTTACCAGGATTGCAAGCTAAGGTGCGTTAAACAATGTTTGTGAATGCATTATTTGATAATATTAATCCTCATTATATTCGAATTTTCTTCGCAGGGAATAGCACTCCAGAAAGTACCAAAGATCAAGTTTATCATCATTATTGGAGGAGCTAAGTTCAAATCCACAAAGTTGATTGAGAATTCGTATTCCTCTATCATGGAGATTCCCTCCCTCCACTTTCTAGGTAAGTTGATTATCTACTGTAGTACATGTGGTTTGCAATTTTCAATCATAATGTGAAAATTGTTTTTTTTTTATAAATTGTGCAGGAGAGACTGATTTTTTGAGACCTTATGGAACTGAGCTGATAGACTCGTTCAAGAATCCGGTGGTTGTCCACCATCCCAAAGGCCATACCGTCCCAAGGCTTGATGAGAAGAGCTTAGAGAAAGTTACTGCATTCCTCGACACCATTGAGCATTTGCTGATGGAGGAAGTCAAGATTGGTGAAGATGACACTAGTGTCTAGTGAGGTAAACTAGAACACCTCACAGTGTAATGTATAACACCAATAATTCTTGTAGACAAAATAATCGTGAAAATTGCCTGTAACATCTCTCTTGATTGATTACATTTTATTACCCACCACCACACAAGATAATAATAAACGTCGCATTCTTTAGTTCTCACAATAATTCATGGTACAAAGACAAATACAAAAAGGAGGGGAGGAGTCATCAAAATCAAATGGTACTAAAAAAAACAATCATGCAGAAGCACTTACAAAGTTACAAACAACATTCTCTTCTTCTACTTCTCTAAGCTTACCTTGGCTGCTTCATAAAATTGTTACAAACTTTGGAGCATCCTTCCTTGGGCCATCAAGGGACCGATACATGTACAATGTCTCCACAAAATCTGCATTGTTGTTGTCATCATCATCGTCGTCATCAGACCCAAACACCTCCACCACTACACTAGGCAGAGCGCGAGCAAGATCCCTGCAGCTTCCAGGGGATAACTTACATGAGGACATCCATACAAACCTCATATTGTGATACCTATGCATACCAGAGCGCAGTCCAACATCCCCAAAGGGACTGTCCCTGATTTCAAGCTTCTCTAGTTTAGGACACCCCTCCAGGATATATCTCAGACCCATGTCACTGTCCCCTGCAAAAGCTACAGACAGCGTACGGATCAGTTTCCCATACTCTCCTATAAGGCTAAAAGCTTGGTCTGTTAGCAATCCAGATACTGCGAGCCGGGTTAGCTTCTTGCAGTTTTTGACAATGGCGCCGAATCCATCGTCCATTGGCTCCCCTGTAACGTGGTCAGGCCTGTGGCGACCCATTATGCAAAGCCTAAACACGGTAAGCTGAGGACAATTAAGAGACATGGCTGTGACAGCTGCATTAGTCATCCGCTGACAAAAGTAGAGGATGGATTCTAGTTTCTTACAACCCTCTGAAATGGCTTGGAGGCCTAATCCCGAGACAGGACCTTCGCTGTCTTCACTAGGATCGGAAGGGAAGACCCTAAGCTCACGGAGCTCCTTGCAAGTTGCAGCTACTGCCTGGAGCCCTTCATCGCATATAGAGTCAAGAGCCTGCATGAGTCATAAGATAAGATACGCATGTTCACTAACAATAATGATCACAAGACATTCAATGCAATAGTATAAATAAGGTGAGGTACCCATAGGACTTGGATATTGTGACAGTTGCTTATGATGGGGATGAACATGTCAGGAGAAATGTTAGCATAACTGAAGTTGAGAGAGGTGAGATTAGCACAAACTGGAGAGATAGCTGGGAGGTACTCTGCCGTCAAATCCCTGAATCCTGAGAGACAAACTAACGATGTACAAGCACGAAATGCAGATGTAAAATCCAGTGGTTGTTGTTCATCGTGTGTGCTGCTACTGAATGAGCCAGTCCCGAGACTCGTTAACTGCGGGGCTCGAAGCATCATTAGCCTATGAAGCTCTTCAAGGGAAACAAACCTGTTGGTTCNAGGTACTCTGCCGTCAAATCCCTGAATCCTGAGAGACAAACTAACGATGTACAAGCACGAAATGCAGATGTAAAATCCAGTGGTTGTTGTTCATCGTGTGTGCTGCTACTGAATGAGCCAGTCCCGAGACTCGTTAACTGCGGGGCTCGAAGCATCATTAGCCTATGAAGCTCTTCAAGGGAAACAAACCTGTTGGTTCTAAGCTTCTTCAAGAAGGGAGACCTAAGCACAAGCCCCTCCAAGGCCTTGAAATTGATAGGAGACTCCACACAGTCAAAACACAGAGACTCAAGATTGGTGGTTTCACCCTCAGGAAAACAAGAGATCCAATCCACCTCGTCATCCACCACTTCAGACTCGATCAGTTCAAGTACTCTCAGCTGTCTGAAACAAATCAATAAAAAAAAGATGTAAAACTTTACTTTACAAAACAAATCTATAGAGTGAAGTAGTTAACCTGCACTTGTTAGCAACAAGAGCGATACCACTAGTCCCAAAACCTTCACAGCAAAGCAAAGCAAGCTCCTTGAAACCAGGAAAGGACTCAGCGAGAAGAGCCAAGTCATCATCAGTAACAAACATCCGTTTCAAACAAACTTTCTCAAGCCAAGGGTAAGCCTTTGCTGCTTCAACAACCCAAGGAGTGAACTTAGCTCCCCAATCACGAGGCATCAGGTTGAAATCAGCAAACCTCGGTTTCCCTTTCAGCATCAGTGACCTCACGCGCGTGAACCGGCGAGTGAGCCTCGCGGGAGAGAGGGAGTAACAGTTGCCGATGAACACCTCGAATCGGGTCTGAGCTTCCACCCGGTACCAAGATCTGCACACTAATGACACCGCGTTCCGATCGCATCTCGAGGTCAAGAACACCAGCACGTTCTCAAGAACGTTCTCCAGGACGTGGTCTGGACACGGCGGTTGAGACACCGGAGAAGAGGAAGTAGAAGATTTGCAGCTCCGGGACTTGTTCGTCGTCGTTGAGAGTGGATCCAGCTTGAGATCCGATGGATCCTCTGCCATACTACAACCTAAGTTCAATTTGATAAAAAAAAAAAACGAATTCTCCGAATAAAAAAAGATCTCTACTTTCTTCTTTCTCTACCCCTCATTCTTCACAACTCGGATTCAGACAATACGGCCGATATGTAAAAAGAAGCTTTGTCTTGCTGTTTGCTCCTCTCTCTCTCTTCCCACTTCACTTCCATTATTTGTAAGAGACTATTTCTTCACCCCCTAAAATAAAAATAAAAGTAAGAAAATATTTTAGTTTCTTTTAAATTTAGAGTTAATTGGCTCATACACCCCAAATGGGGGTCTATATTAGCCACTTGCCCATGATGGGACATATTTATTTTGTATGACCAAATTGCCCTTTTTTCTCTCTCTCTTCTTCCTTCCTGCATTTACATGTGAGTGTCTCCTTTTTTTTTTTTTTTTTCATTTCTCTCCTCTTATCATTTTCATAATGAATTACATGCAAATAAATATGTTAAATATTTTTGAGTTCAATTTGATTCTTAAATAATAGTTAATACATAACACCTCTATTAAAAATATATAATTTTTAAATGTGTTGGTTGTTAACAAATATTGTAGATGTTAAAGAAGTATTCATATTTGGTGTTGATATTAGAGAAATACATACAATTAAATTTTAAATTTCATTATTTTTTTCATAAGTGGCTTTGAATCCTCCATTTTTTTGATGATATCAATTTTCTGGGTTTTAGATTCGACGTCGTGTTAGCGGTTAACAAATATTGTAGACGTTAACAAAAGTGTTAATTGTTAACAATTATTTTTACGCTTCGCGTTAATAAATATATTCGCTGTTAACAAATATTGTAGACGTTAACAAAAGTATTAACTGTTAACAATTCTTTTTACGCTTCGCGGTAATAAATGTGTTGGCTGTTAACAAATATTGTAGACGTTAACAGAAGTGTTATATGTTAACAAATGTTTTTACGCTTCGTGTTAATGAGAGGAAAGAGAAAGGGTATTCTCGGCATTTCCTTGCCAAATGGTTATGTCAGTGTTCTTTATGTCAAATCAATGGTATTTTATTAATTTGAGCTTCAAATATGGGTAGTTCACTAAATCACTCTTAAATTTACCTCCACCTACTTGATATTAGACTTGACAAAGGCAAATGTTTTTTTTTTACTTTAAATTTACGTCCTTCAACTATTTTTTCAAGCCCCTCTATTTTCTCTCTAAATTTTTTAAAGATAGGAGTTGTTTTACTTCTGTTCGTTGAAATTCATTTTTCTTATATTTCCGCTTGGTTGGTTTCTCTCTTTCTCTGGCATGTTGGTGGTTTCTTAAACCGGTTGGTCGGCGTTTTGATTATATAACTAACTTTTGAATGAATCCATTCCTGTTTATTTTTATGTTTTGATATGCACTTCTCTCTGTTTTTTTTTTTTAAGTTTCTTTTGTGATTTGGTCTTCAAAAAATCTGAGGCGGAGGAGACAAGATGGAAGCTATCAAGGTTTTCTCTAGAATGTACACTTCTACGTCCATTAAAAACATAATCGGAAAGAGTAGAAGACAAAAGGCAAACTCAGAACAAGAACAATGCATTATTGACCCAACTGACAATCAAGCAAAAGAAATGCCTAAACTATAATCAAAACGAAGCGGAGGAGCATTCGTTGCAACATACATATTACAAGACACATAACTGTACATAATCTGAAAACAAGTGGTATCCTAAGTTCGTCTCTGATACCCTTCTTATGTGTTCCCTTTAAATGTATCTGTTTTGTTTTTGTAGCCAGGCTTGTAGAATTCAATACCAAGACTAACAAATAATGCTGTGATGCAACTTTCAGAAGATGTGGAAATGCAACAAAAACTAATAATACTCTACAGAGGAAAATGAGTATCAACAATTTCGATGATGCAAATTGGGTATTTACTAATCGTTTGTTTATAGTATAGCATATTCGTCAATCAAATTGTAAATCTATTGTAACCAAATTGTATGTATATTTTACATACATGAGTATTTCATTGTTTTTATTTTACTTTATATGAAAGGTAGAGAGATTTATATTTCAAAGAAGACTTAGTTACAAAAAAAAGTACAACTAAAACTAAATAAAAAATATTTGTAGTTACATTTTTATGTGTTTGGATATATCTTCTCTTTTCCAAAGAATCATGATTGTTTTAAAGCTTCCAACTACTTTGCTTTAGTGGAGTCAATTCTAGGGCTGCCCTTAACCACAAATGCACTATACAAGCAAAATTATAAACCACTGATAGACAAAATCAGAAAAGAATGTTTTATGGACAAACAAGAGTTTATCATTTGAGGTGATTGCAACTGATCAAATCAATAATTTTAAGCACTATCAATGACTTTACAAACCTATAGATCAAACTATTTATACTATGCTAACGGGATCGTAATATCTCTACATTCTAATTTAAAAGGATTTGTGCAATTGTACTTTTTTTTTTTTTTTTGTAAAACGTGTAATTGTACTTATTTTGTAAAACAAATACAATTGTTAAACAAAATAAACAATTTATTAAAATATGAACCTTACTAAGCCCATGACCCATGTTACATGGATATGCTGCATCAAAATCATACACATAAAACAGAAGTTTTTCGTGATTCTGTAAATTTTTTTGCTATTAGTCATATTTGGAGATTATTCACTTTATCTGATTCTATGTGATTATCTTGAACTCAACATTATCTATTGTATCATGGTTCTTTTGGGATGTAAGTTTGATACTAAAAGGTCTTAGATTTGGAGAAAGCTCCTCAAAATAAGAGATTTGGCTTATCAGTTTCCAGGATTGAAATTTGGAATGGAAAGAAAACTTTCTTATAGTTCGATGATTGATTGAATATGGAAAAATTCATTGATATAACTGGAGCAGCAAGTGCTCGCTATCTTGGAATTGCTTGTAATGTCAAGGTTAGTGATGTGGTTTCGAGTGGTAGGTGAAATGCAAGAGGACAAAGCAGTAGAAATTTTTATAACTTTGCATGATAGGATTAACACAAAGATTGTTCCCAACAAAAACTCAGGTGACGATATCACTGATCCTATGGAGACACAGCCCATACATCAATAAGGATAATTTTTCCAAGGTTAAAACTTGGGAAAAAAAATAAGAAGAAACGCGAAAGGTGGGTTGGAGCAAATAAACAGACACAGGGGAGAAAATTTAGACTCGTGATCACTCGTTTTTTTTTTTTTTTGAGCTTGTCTATATTCATTCCTACACAGTAACACAGTATTTGACAAGGTTGCAGAAAGGTTACTTGGAAAGAGAATCAATCCTGATTGGTCCAACATGCTGGTCATGCTATAAATGGGAACAGTAAATAGGCATCAGCAAGAATATCAAGGGACAAAACAAATGATTATCCTAATCAAAAAAGTGGTTAAGAACATAATCTCCTCTCTCTCACGGTTTAAAAACAAATGACAAACACAATGTGGTTGGAGCTGATAGGAACATAAAGATCTTCGTCTAGAAACTAGTGAATGTTACAATTACTCTCTGAATGTTTTATTGATCAGTAAATTTGAATTTCATCAAAAATATACAGTATATATATCTAATTCAGTGTCTGCTACAAAAATTATTAAAAAAAAAAAACATTTAAAATAGTGTCACAAATAATGGAGGTGAAGTGGGGGAGGAGAGAGACCAAACAGCAAAGACAAGCTTTCTTTTTTACAAATCGGCCCTCCTTTTGTCTGAATCCGAGTTGTGGATGAGGAAGAGAGAAAGAACAAGGGAGATCGAAATTCTTGTTTTTGATCAGTTGAAACTTGTTGTATTATGGCAGAAGATCCCTCGAAGCTAAAGGATCTCAAGCTGGATCCACTCTCCGCCAAGTCCCGGAGCTGCAAATCTTCTCCGGTGACTCAACCGCCGTGTCCAGACCACGTCCTGGAGAACGTTCTGGAGAACGTGCTTGTGTTCTTGACCTCGAGATGCGATCGGAACGCGGTGTCATTAGTGTGCAGATCTTGGTACCGAGTGGAAGCTCAGACCCGATTCGAGGTGTTCATCGGCAACTGTTACTCTCTCTCTCCGGCGCGGCTCACTCGCAGGTTCACGCGCGTGAGGTCACTGATGCTGAAAGGGAAACCGAGGTTTGCTGATTTCAACCTGATGCCTCGTGATTGGGGAGCTAAGTTCACTCCTTGGGTTGTTGAAGCAGCAAAGGCTTACCCTTGGTTAGAGAAAGTTTGTTTGAAACGGATGTTTGTTACTGATGATGACTTGGCTCTTCTCGCTGAGTCGTTTCCTGGTTTCAAGGAGCTTGTTTTGCTTTGCTGTGAAGGTTTTGGGACTAGTGGTATCGCTCTTGTTGCTAACAAGTGCAGGTTAACTACTTCAGATCTTTCTCTTCACTCTATAGATTCGTTTTTGGAAAGTAAAGTTTTACATCTTTTTTTTTCAATTGATATGTTTCAGGAAGCTGAGAGTACTTGATCTGATAGAGTCTGAAGTGGCGGATGACGAGGTGGATTGGATCTCTTGTTTTCCCGAGGGTGAAACCACTCATCTGGAGTCTTTGTGTTTTGACTGTGTGGAGTCACCTATCAATTTCAAGGCCTTGGAGGGGCTTGTGCTTAGGTCTCCTTTCTTGAAGAAGCTTAGAACCAACAGGTTTGTTTCCCTTGAAGAGCTTCATAGGCTAATGATGCTTCGAGCCCCGCAGTTAACGAGTCTCGGGACTGGCTCATTCAGTAGCAGCACACACGATGAACAACAACCACTGGATTTTACATCTGCATTTCGTGCTTGTACATCGTTAGTTTGTCTCTCAGGATTCAGGGATTTGACGGCAGAGTACCTNGAACCAACAGGTTTGTTTCCCTTGAAGAGCTTCATAGGCTAATGATGCTTCGAGCCCCGCAGTTAACGAGTCTCGGGACTGGCTCATTCAGTAGCAGCACACACGATGAACAACAACCACTGGATTTTACATCTGCATTTCGTGCTTGTACATCGTTAGTTTGTCTCTCAGGATTCAGGGATTTGACGGCAGAGTACCTTCCAGCTATCTCTCCAGTTTGTGCTAATCTCACCTCTCTCAACTTCAGTTATGCTAACATCTCTCCTGACATGTTCATCCCCATCATTAGCAACTGTCACAATATCCGAGTCCTATGGGTACCTTACCTTATTTATACTATTGCATTGAATGTCTTGTGTTCATTATTGTTAGTGAACATGCGTATCTTATCTCATCATTCATGCAGGCTCTTGATTCTATATGTGATGAAGGGCTTCAGGCAGTAGCTGCAACCTGCAAGGAGCTCTGTGAGCTTAGGGTCTTCCCTTCCGATCCTAGTGAAGACAGTGAAGGTCCTGTCTCGGGCTTAGGCCTCCAAGCCATTTCAGAGGGTTGTAAGAAACTAGAATCCATCCTCTACTTTTGCCAGCGGATGACTAATGCAGCTGTCACAGCCATGTCTGTTAATTGTCCCCAGCTTACCGTGTTTAGGCTTTGCATTATGGGTCGCCATAGGCCTGACCACGTTACAGGGGAGCCAATGGACGATGGGTTTGGGGCCATTGTCAAAAACTGCAAGAAACTAACCCGACTTGCAGTATCTGGATTGCTAACAGACCAAGCTTTTAGCCTTATAGGAGAGTATGGGAAACTGATCCGTACGCTGTCTGTAGCTTTTGCAGGGGACAGTGACATGGGTCTGAGATATATCCTGGAGGGTTGTCCTAAACTAGAGAAGCTTGAGATCAGGGACAGTCCCTTTGGGGATGTTGGACTGCGCTCTGGTATGCATAGGTATAACCATATGAGGTTTGTATGGATGTCCTCATGTAAGTTATCCCCTGGAAGCTGCAGGGATCTTGCTCGCGCTCTGCCTAGTGTAGTGGTGGAGGTGTTTGGGTCTGATGACGACGATGATGAAGACAACAACAATGCAGATTTTGTGGAGACATTGTACATGTATCGGTCACTTGATGGCCCAAGGAAAGATGCTCCAAAGTTTGTAACAATTTTATGAAGCAGCCAAAGCTTTTAGAGAACTAGAAGAAGAGAATGTGTGTGTTGTAAGTGCTTCTGCATTATTGTTTTTAGTACCATTTGATTTTGATGGTTCTTTTTTTTTGTATTTGTCTTTGTACCAAGAATTATTGTGAGAATTAAAGAATGAGACGTTTATTATTGTCTTGTGTGGTAGGTTTTAATAATGTGTAATCAATCAAGAGAGAATTTGCAGCCATGTTCTGTCTACAAGAATTATTGCTTATACACTAACACTATAAATTAATCGTTTATGTTTTTTATTTGAAAACCTTTAGTCAAAAAGAACAAAAAACTTACTAATTATCTTGATTTTATGTTCATCTTAAACTTTACCAACTATTAAGCCTTTGCATTTGTTTGAGATGGAGTAAATATTCAACCTCGTCCTCGAGATAAATCAAAACAGAAAGACAAAACTATAGAACCAAAGACCAATTTCTGATTATTATTTATCCGCTAAAGACTTGTAGTGGTTGAACTAAGCAAGGTTTTTGTGGACAAAAGTGTAAAGGAAATAGATTTGGGCCTGATTGTCAGCCAGGCCTGTTATATGCCACATTATATGACCCATAATAAGTGCAAGAAACCAAGGTTAAATGTAATTTTAGTGTTTGTTGTTTATTGCAGATGATAAAAGATAGATGTATGGTCTAATATTCAACTAAACCATCCTTGCTTGGTTCTGTAAAATCCCCAAAAGGCAATTTTTCAAAATAAAAATTCAAATAATGTCTCTAAGAAAATTCAGAAGACAATTGTTAGAATAGCATGGATCTTTTCAAATAAACTTCCAAAAGTTCTTTTCCTAATGATACTGCTGTACAATTATACAAATAGATCATACAGGACATATACGTAATCCCCACCAAAAAAAATCGAATCATACTATAAACAGGTGTCGTATTAGTAGTAGTAGTATTAATTATTGTTCAAATCTACGAGAGTCGTATTAGTGTGAAAATAAAGTAAATAATGTTGACCCAAAACAAGGATTATGAGGTGTAAACCACCCAATAAAAGAAGTAGTCGCCAAACACGTCTCTTCTCTTTGGTCAAAAGTCTTCTCCTTTAGCCATATTTTGTAGAGTTTAGTTAGGTGTTGTGGCCGGTGTGTGTGTGTCTCGTCCGGTCACGACCACCCACGAAGGCACTTCACCCTCAATTCTCGCCTTTTCCCATTTGCAGTTACTAAGAAAAAAATAACTAAAGCTCTCTTCTTTTTTATTATTTTTTTTTTTTCCAAAAGTAAAAGACATTCCTATTGATTAATTAATTATTTTCCATCGTCGTCTCTATCTATCTACTCTCTTTGTGTATTTGTCATTAAACATTTCAAAAGGAATCATCTAATCACACTACTTTCTTCTCTCTCTCTCTCTATCAACTTGAGAGAAATGCAGTGAGATTGATTTTTGAAAGTGTTGTGTGGTAAGCAAAAGAGAGATGGTGGTAAGAAAAGTAGGAAAGTATGAGTTAGGTAGAACAATCGGTGAAGGCACTTTCGCTAAAGTCAAGTTCGCTCAGAACACTGAGACCGGTGAGAGTGTCGCTATGAAAATCGTGGATCGTAACACTATCCTCAAACGCAAGATGGTTGATCAGGTTCTGTCCCTCTCTTTCTCTCTCTATTCTGTCTGAGATTTGAGATTGTGTCTCTTTGAGATTTTTATTTTTTAATTTAAAATCAGATTAAGAGGGAGATCTCGATCATGAAACTCGTTCGTCATCCTTGTGTTGTTCGTCTCTATGAGGTATAAGGTCTTATACTTTATAGTATAAAGTTTATATCTTTGCTTGGTTTGATTGTTTGCTGTTTTAGGTTTTGGCAAGCCGGACTAAGATTTACATCATCTTGGAGTATATTACAGGTGGTGAACTGTTTGATAAGATTGTGAGTTGCCTTACCTTAACTCTCTCAACTCAACTTTACTTGATGTGAATGATGATGGAAGAAGACTTTGTTTCGTGTTATAGGTTCGTAATGGGCGTCTTAGTGAAGCTGAAGCTAGGAAGTACTTTCATCAGCTTATTGATGGTGTTGATTACTGTCATAGTAAAGGGGTTTACCACAGAGATCTAAAGGTTTGTTTCTTTTGCTTGCTGACAAATCAACAATTCTTTTCAAAACGATATCTGATTTTCAATTGTTTCTGCTTTTGTCAATTGCAGCCTGAAAATCTTCTCCTGGATTCTCAAGGAAATCTGAAAATATCTGATTTTGGACTGAGTGCATTACCAGAGCCAGTAATAGGAGTTCTCAGTTTATTGTTTTTGCTTTCAAACTGAATTGTTATCAGCTAATTATCTTATCTTTGATTTGAAGGGAGTTACTATCCTAAAGACAACTTGTGGAACTCCAAATTACGTTGCTCCTGAGGTAAATCAAATGTCACAGTGTTATGAAACATAGCTTTATGTATATATGATCTTCTCTGTTTTGGTGTAGGTTCTGAGTCATAAGGGTTACAATGGTGCCGTGGCAGATGTCTGGTCCTGTGGGGTCATCCTTTATGTTCTTATGGCAGGATATCTTCCATTTGATGAAATGGATCTACCAACTTTATACAGTAAGGCATGGGCTCTGCTATTATTGCTTTGTGAATATTATTACTTTCTCTTTTAAAGTGCCTTGTATCCGTTTCCCATTTTGAATAAAATCTCTCTGCCCAGTTTAGTTTGTCGAGTCCAGTTATCTACTTGATTGGATCTTAATATTCCCAGTGAAGAATTAGGCTTAAAAAGGGAATATCTACAGACATTTTGATAGGAAATTTTAATGACTTAAAATTATTATTCTCAACAGTTGGTAGAATCCATTTCTGTAAAATTTAACGTGTTATGTGCTTGTAAGTGATCTTTGTACTATGTTTCTAATAAGGTTTCCTTTTCTTTCCGCAATTTTTGCAGATTGACAATGCTGAGTTCTCTTGCCCTTCATATTTTGCCTTGGGAGCAAAGGCCTTGATCCGTAGAATTTTGGATCCAAATCCTGAAACTGTAAGTTTTGGATTCCCTTGCAGAAAGCTTTGCTTGAATCTCTTTCAACCACAGCTTCTGTGTTTTTGAGATGTATGACATGGTTAAAAAACAGCAGCTCGAAAGAATAGATACTAGCTCACTCTACAATATTTGACCAATCATATCATTCTTATCTAAACTTGAATAGACCTAAAAGATTTAGCATATTCTTCCGTTACTAGCCTGGATTTTTGTGGAAGGTCTCTATACAATATGGATAATCTTCCAATTGAAAGCCTTACATTACATAGTTCTCAAGTGAAGTTGTTCATTCTCAAGGTCAAAATTCTGACAGATGTAGCCTTGCTCTCTTATATTTGCAGCGAATTACAATTGCTGAAATCAGGAAAGATGAGTGGTTCGTAAAGGATTACACTCCTGTACAAGTTATTGATTACGAACATGTAAACCTGGATGATGTATATGCTGCTTTTGATGATCCCGAGGTAGGATTTTCTTGGCACGATTCTTTGTCCCCCATTTGATTGCTGTTGGCCATTGTGTATATAATAAAAACGTGTATTTAATTGTCTATGTGACAGGAACAAAAAGATGCACAGGTTGGAACAGGAGACACGGGTCCACTGACTTTAAATGCATTTGACTTAATTATTCTATCTCAAGGCCTGAACCTTGCAACTCTTTTTGACCGTGGAAAGGTAACAATACTGGGCATGAGCTGCTCGGTGCATTCCTCTTCCTTGTTCAGTTGTTTTTTCTTTTTATCATTTCACTCTATGTTATACAATGATTGCATTAATCTTTGAAGTCTATTGATAGGACTCCATGAAGCATCAGACAAGGTTTATCTCACACAAGCCAGCAAACGTGGTTCTTTCAAGCATGGAAGTTGTGTCGCAGTCCATGGGCTTTAAGACGCACATTCGCAATTACAAAGTAAGAAAGTAGAGTAAGAGTCTGTTAGGATTCTCATCTAAAGTAAATTGCGTCATTGTTATCTGTAGCTTAATAACTCTCTCAGCTCATCAAGCACCTAACTGATGTTAACCCCATTTCACTTTTCAGATGAGAGTAGAAGGATTATCTGCAAATAAGTCGTCTCACTTCTCCGTCATTCTAGAAGTAAGCTTCTCAACATTTACCTACTCTCACACCCCTCAAAACCAAGCCATCTTTTTTGTTTGCTTTGGTCTCTGCATGTCTCACTAAACATTTTGAAACCTGAAGGTCTTCAAAGTTGCACCAACATTTCTCATGGTAGACATCCAAAATGCAGCAGGAGATGCAGAAGAATACCTCATGGTTAGTAGCCGAAGAATGAAAAACCATTAGGGTCACCTTTGAGCTTGGTGCGACTCATTTCAGAATACTAATAAAAACAAGTCTGATTATGTTTTGCAGTTCTACAAGACGTTTTGTGGCAAGCTTGATGACATCATCTGGAAGCCGCCAGATTCATCCGTGAGAAATCGAGTCACGAAGACCAAGATTAAGAGACGTTGAATCCATGTAGTATTTAAAGCAGAGCTCTCTGTGTTCTTAACTGCTTTAGTCTGAATGGTTATGTACAAGCTTGTTGATTTGGGTTTTAATCTATAAGGACATATAAGAGTGTACATTGTTTGACAAAACTTCCAACAATTTCTGATTTTTGTATGCATTATGGCTCTGCTACTCATAATTACAAGACTATGCAAACATCCAAGTGGATAAGTGAAAGCCATGCACCATTTATCAGTTTGTCTCCTCTCTATTTATTTTACTCTTTGTTCTCGTCTCTGAATCATCTCATCTTTATATTCAGTTCTTGTTTCGACGAAAAACGTTCAAGAGGTCAGTCCAAAGCCAAGTTAATCGCAAATTAATCATTTTAAACCACTATTGTGTAAAACTATAGTAGATTATCACTATTTTATAGTGAAAGAATAATGTTATATAGCTAACTATCTAGTCACTATATACATCTTTTATCTTTTTGACTCCGGAAAATGGGATTATCTCCTGAAACCAAGAAAAACGTTGTGCATCTCCGAGGTCAACTATACAATACATCAAAACATCAAATTTAATGTAATTCAATCTTGAGTAAAGTACTAGATATTTCAGCATTTTATCAAATTTGATGTTTTGTGAATATTATTCATCTCACCAAATATTAAAATAATAAAAATATAAGTAGATTTATTATTATTACTTGTTTTAATTTATAATTAAAAATGAATATATCATACTATTTTATTTTCACATTTCTAAAGATTAAAATATGATTTTAATTTATAATTTTCATTAATAATATAACTAAATAGTTATTATCAATGCCAACAAAATAAAACACATTTTATTTTGAATGTATTAAATTTTAATTTCAACTAATATTTTACATAAATAAATTAGTATATAAAATTAACCAAAATAAAATGAATATTGAAAATTGATGTAAAAAAATGAATATTGAAAATTAAATAGTAAAAAGTTGAAATTATCAAAATTTGATAAATATTGAATATAAATCCGAATGTGACAAGTATAATTAATCAATTACAAATAATTAATATATTAAATTAAAAGGTTAACAATATGTAACTTTGTTTTAGTGCAGAATTTAGTTTGATGGCTTTAAAATGAAAAATAAAAGTTAACAATAAAATATTAAATTTAGTGTTATTTTAGTGTTAAACTTGGTGTTGTGGTGGGAATTGCAGTAATATCGCTTTATTTGTAACTAAATTTTAATAGCAAACTATTATTGTATTATAGTGAAATATTACTATGTTATAGTGAACTGTTCATGTGTCTTAACTAAGAGCATATTTATAGCAAAGTTCTTAAAGTATGGGTTCTTATCAGGATTAAGAAACCGTCTCTTAACTTTCAACTAAAAAAATTAAGATCCAGTTTTTAAATAAGATATTTAAGAGCAAATTCTTCTTTTTTTTTTAGTTGAAAGTTAAGAGATAGTTTTTTAATTCTGCTAAAAATTCATACCTTAAAAATTCTGCAATAAACATGCTCTAACCATTTACATTGTATTAACCTGCTGTCCGTTACCACCATATAGCAACAAGAGAAGATTTCAAATTTTTGTAAAACCCTAAGCTAATGGATGATAGACGACATCACCAATACACTTATTCTCAATTTTTGACATCTTCAACAGTGTCGCTGTTGTGTCTCTCAATTTGCCTTTTCTTCTGCAGAGCAACTTATGTTTTTTAGAAAAATTCATTACCTAAGCAGCACCATCATGTAAAAGTTCTTTTAGTTATGCGTTGCGGGTTTATTAATAAGTTTACACTAATAAAAAAAAAAAAAGAAGAAGAAAACACCACCATCACGAATCAACCATCCCACGTATTTCATAAAGTTTGTTCCAGCTACTAATGTACTATTCACTTGGGCATGAATAATGATATTCGTCGACCGAGATATATAATTAAAAGTAAAATGCTATTGGGTTTGACATTTTGTTATCTTAATGTGAGAATAATATTTTGCATTTATTCACGTAGGCTTGAATCATTTTATTCGACAATCCTGGTATAAAACTAAAAGTGATTATTGGATTTGACATTTTGTTATTCCTTTAATGCGAGAATAATAACTTTACCATAATGTTTTTGACATTCGAATCAAATCTTTCACTAAATAACTTACCGAGTTTTTGCAGGTGCCCATCAGATGGGAACCAACTAATGGGAGTGATATTTGTTATTGTTGATTAATAATTTTGAAATCTTTGATGTATAATGTTTTTAAATTTAAAGCTAGCAGATCGGATCTAAAGTTTAGAGTGCCATAAATACTCAGGTTAATTTTAATAACAAGTTGAAAATTTAGAGACCAACATAAATATTTCATCCGAATGTGGCAAATTAAACCGGTTCCTGAAAGCTGACATTTTACTGACTTCAGTTGATTTAGCTTGGTCAATCCGCTTGAACAATAAAAAAAAAGCTTTGGTCAATTCGCAATATGTCATTCAATGACATAATATGAGTTTCGAACTCCCAAGAAGATTGAACAAGTGGTTTCAAAACTACTAAACTAAAAGAAACCACTATACTAGATAGACAAAATCTAGAAAAATGCTAGTTGTATATATATGGTTTGAATTATTAGTGTATATACCAACTGGAATACAAACTTATAAACCTAACTCAACGTCCAAGAAGATTGTTGCAACCAAGACCACCATTGAGGTTTGAAAAACTTGGCATACGTTTATGAATTTTATTTCGTCAAAAAAAACAAATTCTGAAGTGGAATTGTAATTACAAAAGTCTATATTGAATGTTGTTGAAAAAATGTCGACAAAAAAAAGAATGTTGTTGAAAACATGTCACCTAAGGGTTTAATAGTCTTGATAATGTTTTCAAATGTTAAACTAATATAACCATTGATATGGAAAAATCTTATATAACCATATTAATACATCATCATGAGTCATGAACTCCATAAATCATCGTCGTCATTACATTTATTATATTATTTTATGTCAACCTAAAGTGGTCATCGCTCTTCTGGCTTCACAAATTTAAAGTTGTTTAAGACTTAGGGTTGAGCAAAAGACCAGGACAACTTGTACTGCACAAGTTGGTCCATATATAACACCATAAACATATACAACCAAGTAGCTGCAGCAACTTGGTACTTCAAGCTTCGTATTATTATATATCTATATATACTTATACATATATTTGTATAATTTCTTTTTGTTTCTCTTGACTGTGACGACTAAGAAATTCGACACTAGTAACAATTTGAGATTATTTTTCTTTACTTAAACTAGTGCAACTTACAACACATCTTTCTATGATTCGAACTAAAGTTTACATATTGCTTTTGCAAATTAAAATGATATACTATTTAAGAAATTATTAACAATCATATATTCCGTCAACTAAACTATATATATGTGTGGTTCTTTACAAATTCATATGGCAAGTTGCTTCATGTATGGCCTACTTGTGCCACATTTGGTTTAATATTGGATTTTAAATTCCGCCTACACAGTGGCTGAAGAAGCCACCCATATATACATTATTAGACATCACTTTGTTGTATTGACTCATTATCTAGGCAAATGTATATACGAAAAGATTTGCACAAAATGAAAATAAACAGAAGCAGTATATGTATAGACGAAACTGGACTAAATTCAGTTATATATAACAAAACTTTTTTAGCATATCCAATAAAAAACTTTAAATAGTACAGAAATTAGGTTTTTCGCCAATATCTGGATCAACATCTAAAAAGACGAGTAGTATACCCAACAAAATTCAAATAAATAAACCTAACAATGAAATATTATATAATATATAGTATATGATAACACGTATCAGTTTTATGGGTATAAATGTTAATATATATGATAACACGTATCGGTTTTGACGGATTCGTAACCATATATCTAAAAGAAAGTGATTACATCGATTTCTTAATATCAGATTGATTCTCGATCGTATCTTACATGTATGTTGGATAACACATCCACCTCAAAAGACATCATCATGAAAAAAGTCACAAACAAGGATTGTGGAATATTTGATTTTAGATTACAAGTCTTAATGTTGTAGGTTCATAAAAGGTCATATTACCTATCATGTTGCACAAGAGAAAATTACAACGTTGTATTAAAAGTCAGTTGATTCTAGAAACGATTTAACTTTCAGTATACTATTAAAAAGCGATATTCGTACCATATGCATTTTAGAAATGCAAAAGAATTTTGATAGATAAATATATTTGGTTAAAGAATATATATAAATACAGATCTAGAAAATGGAATTTGTGAACAGAATGTGAATCAAAACATGAAAAACAAAAACATGCATTTAGAGAAAACACACAATTAAGGCAAATACTCATTTTAAAAATTTGTATATTACAATTTTTTTTTAAATGAGTATTTGCCTTAATTGTGTGTTTTCTCTAAATGCATGTTTTTGTTTTTCATGTTTTGATTCACATTCTATTCACAAGAAGTTTTTTTGTGAAAAGCGTGGATATGAGATCTGGTTAAATGATTACAAGAACTGGAAACAATTGATGTCAAAACCTTCGTTGAAATAGGGAGGAACTGGAAGGAACCAAAAGACTTTCATTTGGGAGTCATGGGAGCGATGGACCTGCTAGGTATATAACGAGCTCCACCGTGATATATTGCAACTGGTCTTCTCAGTTCTCAGAGAGAACTTCTCACCATTTATCACTTTGACGATATGGGTTTTTGGGGACAATTCAAGTGTGAGATCCCACTCCAACAAGACTAGTTAGTTAGACCGAAATGTATATCTACATATGTTTCTCCAAATATTTAAAACTAACGTGCTCACGAAACACTCAAACCCTTAAGTATGGTCTCTGTACAAATCTCTTATGAAAGTGGATATATAGTATGCATCAACAATGACTCTGCAAAATGGGTAAATTGGTCGATCACATTCGTACAGTTTCTAGATGAGTGTTTGGCTACTTACCTCATTCACATCATCACATGGAATAACATGGTGAGAAGATAACTTGTTGAACTGAGATTTGCGATTTAAGCTGTATATTACCCTCCTAATGTTATTGTAATGCATCACTACAAACAAAATAAATTGCAAAACATTTTTAAACCAAAAATGAATGCTATGAACGGCATTGTATATTAATATTATAGCGGTTCATTACGTTTTTATAATATTATTAATAAAAGGTTTAAATGATGTAAATGGTATTAATATATTTGTTCACTCTGTGTATAAGGTACAAATATACCTAGTTAACTTATGTAATGCAAAACATCAAGATATATGCACTCACATGTGTAACCTGTTTCTGCTTTTGCTTAGATATAGAGCAACTTTTTAGATTTCTTGAAATGAAGAGTTTTAGATTTAAATTACGCCAAAAAAGTATTAGTATACATCTAGAGTTTCTAGAATATATGTGGTCCAACAAAGAAGACAAACCAGCAAATCTGCATTAGTTTATAGAATACATCAAAATATATAATGAAAAAAATAGAATATGGTACACACACGAGAGAAAAAGAAAGTAAAAAGAGTTAAAAAAACAGGAGGCTGACAGATCCGGAAGGAGCTAGAAAAGAAACGTGACCCATTTTGTATTCATTAAAAGAGACAACTAACTAAAGCTTTTAACTTGTATTTTTTGGTCTATATGGTCAACTTGGAGGTGGACATGTGTCGACTCTACTTTTTCTTCTTCCTTCTCGTTACTTCTTTTCTTTTCTATTTAACTTTTCTTTGTTCACATTAAAAATCAAAATTCACTATCAGCTAAGACTGGCCTCTAGTCGGCTTGGCCGACACACCCTAACAATTTTCTTTAAATCTTTCCAGTGATTTTTTACTAAACTTTTCTTTAAAATTAGTTCAGGTGTTAGATGCAGTGTTGGCTTAGATCCAGTGGACACAGTCCATTAATATTAGGATATAAATATTGGGTTTTCCTTATCTTTTATGATTGTTAAAAAAAAAAGCATAAGTCTTATCCTGTTAAAAGATATAAATATTAGGATGTTAGTCGTGAAAGTTATAATAATATACCTAAAAATTTTAACAAAAAAATCAATTTGGTACAAGGTTCACTTAATATTTAAACCGAACCTGATACGATGTCTATTTAAAAATTTTAATCTTGATTTACTTGTAGCTTCTGATGATGCAACTTAACAATTTTATTAATTTTGTATAAATATATTTTTACTACAATTAAAAATGTTAAGAAGTAAAGGAAAATATAAAATTAAAAATTATACTATTTATTATAATAAATTGCTAAAAGAAATTATCAAAGGTGATATTTGGAAGTTGAGAGGTGTGTTTTAGGATATTGATAAATTATTTTTAAAATAAATATGGAAAGAAAAAAATTAGATTTTAATTAATGTTATTATAAATATGGTCTACAGAATTTTAAATTTAATAATATATAAATTTAAATAAATATTATGTCTCAATTGTTTTATTTTTTGTTGAGTTTGATTTGTGTTTGTTAACATAACAATGTCAGAGCCGAGTGTAGCCACTGATCAAATCCAAGTGTAAATTGCTTGAGCCGAAGAAACTGAGCGATGATTTGTTTTTTCTTTAGTATTGAAGCACGAGCCGCCTAAGCTACATACTTTATGCCAGAAATCGAAGCCCTA
>CAKOAT010568487.1:156932-184091 GCA_932364175.1 Eruca vesicaria subsp. sativa
CGGCTGAGGTGCCCGCCACCCGACTTCGAACCCCGGCCACCACATAATTTACATGCGGAGTTGGTGTGGCGCTCCAGACCACTTAGCGTAACCAGGGGCCCTTAAGTGGACGCTTAAAAATCCTGTCATGGCATGGGCTTAGGCCCGGTGGGCTAGTCGATCACGCTTAGTGGTCGGATACTGGGTTATCAAAAAAAAAAATCGAAGCCCTACATGTCTCAATCAATTCAATTATATAATCGAAATCTGATTAACGCACTAATCAATAATTAAGTTAAACATTAAGCTCATTCTTCCTTGCATTACTTATATAAAACCCTCTCTCGCCTCCTCCTTAAGTATTCATTCTCCACAACTCTCTCTTCTCTTCTTAGCTCTTATCTTCTGCCCTAGCTAACTTGTTTCCTTTTCTCAATCCCCTTCACATTAATGCATCATCAGGATTCATGGCCTCTCCCAATTGATTTTTGGCTGGGATCTCCATGAATCACCATTTTTTTTTCTGAAAGTTTGGTTAGTCTTATTCCATTTGTCTCTTTATTTATTAACTTGCAATTGTATTTTACAGATATGACATGATTTTAGTCCAATTCTCTTATGTTGTTTGTGAGATCTCTCCATATATATTAGTTTGAGAAGTCAGATGTTTGTTTGCATGTGCAGATTGATGTTATCATGGATGAGATCTTCTCAACCTTAAATGGATCTGTCTCCCCTTCTCAGGTTTGGTTTCTCATCTCCATTACTTTTGTTAGATGTGTTATATAAAATGTCTTACGCTTGATCGTACTTTTGTTGTGTTTTTATTTTGTTACTTTTGTTAAGATGCGTACTGTGTAATAATGCATGATCCTTGTCTCTGTGGAAGTATTGTCTAATTACTTAGTGTCTATGTTCCTTTCACTAATGAACAGCTTAACAGAAGTTAATTTTTAGCATAAAATAAAAGCTAATTATTTTTTTCATCACCAGCGAAATTGATCATAAGTTAGAACATAGAAAATAAACTGACTCTGTGTGGTTCTTGATTCAATTTTCTCGCATCTTCTTTAGTTATTTATACCTACAAAAAGAGTTTGAAACCTTCATTAGATTCTTACTTTAAGGTAAAAAGGTGTCTGTACTCAAATTACATCATATGTACGATGTACGAAGACATCTTTATTGATTTGTCTTCCTCTTCTTTTTGCAAATTAACACTGCATCATATAATGGTCTTTTTTTTTGTTTTCTTTAGCATGTCTTAAGTTGAACTCTCACTATGCCTCTATTTGGAAGCTATGCCTCTAGTTGAAAACAACTTGGGAAGCTCTTTTAGACAACAATATAGGATAGTTTCATCAGTGTTCATAAGCCTCTAAATGTCCAAAATAAATCGTAATTAACTTCTTTCAGAAGCTCTTTGAGAGAAGCAGTGGCTTGAGTAGAAACTCCATTAGGTTTATAAGGTTATGGAGCTTGTTACAACTGAAAATAAATTAAGAATTGTATTGATTAAAGAGAAGTAATTGATTAATTTTGTGCATAATTCAGGTTTATATATCCACATATATTTGTAACATGAATCTGAATCTGATCATCTGCCTTAATTTGTGTATGCAGTGGTAAACTGCTGAGTTGAGATAAGATTCTAAAGACGGTTTTACTATGGGGCTGCCGTGGTTAACTAAACCGGAGACTGACAGGTTCACTCGAGTTGTCTCTCATTTCTAGACCATTTGTGAGAAGGGATATTTTGTTTGCACCCTTCACCGACCATCAATTAGTATCATGCTCTTTTAAGGAAAAAAAACAAACAATCCTATAATATTGCATATGCTTCTACAGCTTGGAAACCCATCCAATACCTTAAGAAACAATTCTCCCTGCTATCAAAACCTTAAGAAACTAGGTGAACATTTCCTAGAATCCATCCAATAAGAAAGATCTAACCTGTAGCATGTAGGTCACAGGCATTAGAGCCACGCTCACCTCTCTGGTTAAGCTGTTTTAATTATATCTTTCATCACAATCTAATTCTTGAGGAGTTAGGTACACAAATTGAATATATAGCTTTTTCATTTGTAAAAAAAACGTACATTTTCCTAAGAGATGCCAAACTTCTGTCATGAGTTATAATTTCTCATGATAGCTAAGAATCTATATCTTGCACTAGTTAGCTACACTAGCAATTCTAGCATACTTGAAAATATTTGGGGAGTGAGGGGAGGTGCTGTATTATATATTCCCTTCTCATCGATGGTCTAGATGTGTGAGGTGACTCTCATGGAGGTAAAGATAAATGGTGGTTTATAGCAAGCATCCACCACAATGGTAATTTCCTGAACAGGTTAGAATGTTTAAAACTTGTGGAATTATTGTATCAGCTGTGATTTTGGATCAGTCATCTGCTAATGAAACACATGTGATACTTTCGAGTATAGTTGTGTGAGGTTTTTTCTTTCCAGGTTAAATGCAACATCATACCACTATTCAAACTAAATGTAGAAGTTGGAGGCAGAAGCAATTGGCAATGATTTTCTTGCAAGAACTAAAGAAGCCAGAAAACAGAAAAAGTCAGGTGTGTTAAACGATGAAGTGAACGAAAGGTGTACCTTTTGAATTGATTTCTCTCATTCGTCCGTCCATTTCATGCTGCAACAGAAAATACCAAAGGGAATGGGTGCGTTTTACATGACGTAACGCCAAGTATTTAGAGATTGCTTGTCATCAATTGATACGTACTACAAATACTCGGTAGATAGATTCTAACTACCAATGAAAAACTTTGTATCTATCTTCTTAATGGCACATGAATATTATTAGTAAGATCTTATACATGGATTAACAAAAGTATTTAACCGATGTGACATTCTGTGGGACCATGGTTTCCACTAACATATCATTCATGAAAAATGGTAGACGTGTACTTTGGGTATACGGATGTAAAATGCGTAACAACCCACCCACCCACCCATGAAACAGAATAATGTGTCCCATTAAAGTAAACTAAAAGAATCTCCAAGCTTAAAGATACCACTTGTCTAATCTTCAAGAAGAATCAAAACATCTTTTTACCACTTGAAGATATAAATCAAAGTTATCCACAGGTTGTTTCTCTACATAAGCATCAACCTTATCCTCTCTGATAACACATTAAGAAAGAAAGAGAACGAGAGAAAGTAATGTCGGACCAGAGTTCTGTTCATTTGGATGTCAAAGAAAACCATGTAATATCCTTAACAATGCACACATGTATTATAGTTTCATATATAATTGTCAATATGAATATTAATATTGTAAATGCAGGTGGTGATGAAAAATGGTATAGTCGAAGTGACCATATCAAAACCAGATGGTTTTGTCACAGGAATCTCTTACCAAGGTGTCAACAATCTTCTAGAAAGTCACAATGAAGACTATGATCGAGGGTATACATGTACACATGAATCAATCTTGTTACCACTACAATCATATGTATGTTTTGACTAAACTCAGGTACTGGGACCTTGTTTGGAGTGAGTATGGGACGCCTGGAACCACAGGGAACTCGGAGCGGTATGTATGCATCAATCAAGCATATACAATAGTTCTTGATATAAATATTTACATGTTTTGGCATAACTATGGTCGAGGCAGGATCAAAGGAACAAGTTTTGAAGTAGTAGTGGAAAATGAGGAACTGGTAGAGATATCCTTCACAAGGAAATGGGATTCTTCTCTCCAAAACCATATTGCTCCCATTAATGTCGACAAGAGGTATCTCATATAAATACACATAGACATAAACATGTATGATAGTGATAGAGATATTCATTTGGATTTGTATAACTTAGGTTCATAATGCGTAAAAATGTAACTGGATTCTACTCATACGGAATATTCGAGCATCTAGCTGAATGGCCAGCTTTTAACTTGCCTCAGACAAGGATTGTTTACAAGCTTCGTAAAGACAAGTAAGTAAAGTAACTAAAGTTTCAAAAGTGAACTTGATATTAGTGAACTTATAAGTGTTGTTATGTCAGGTTTAAGTATATGGCAGTTGCTGACAACAGACAGAGGAAGATGCCGCTTCCAGAAGATAGATTGGGTAAGAGAGGAAGACCGTTGGCTTATCCTGAAGCTGTTCTTCTTGTTCATCCTGTTGAGGAAGAGTTCAAAGGAGAGGTTGATGACAAGTATGAGTATTCATGTGAGAACAAAGATCTTAAAGTGCATGGATGGATCTCGCATAACCTTGGTATGGGTTGCTGGCAGATCATCCCTAGTAATGAGTTTAGATCAGGTGGCTTGGTGAAACAGAACCTTACTTCTCATGTTGGTCCTATCAGTCTCGCTGTATGTCTTTCTTCCTCCTGAAAACATGTTGGAACCAATGGGATCATTTGAAACACAAAATGATTGTTGTTTTATACACAGATGTTTATAAGTGCTCACTATGCGGGTGAGGACATGGTAATGAAGGTAAAAGCAGGGGAGTCATGGAAGAAAGTGTTTGGTCCTGTTTTTACTTACCTTAATTGTTTGCCTGACCAAACCTCTGATCCTCTTTCACTATGGCAAGACGCTAAAAACCAGGTCTATTCATCAACTTTTGTGCATATTAAAACTTAGACGAAAACATAAAACCTAACCTTAAAGGAAATGGTGTTTCGTCAGATGTTAATCGAAGTCCAAAGCTGGCCTTATGACTTCCCAGCTTCAGAGGACTATGCATTGGCTGACAAGCGTGGTTGCATCAGCGGTCGATTACTAGTACGAGACAAGTAAGAAGTCACATTCCATATTCACCACATCATTTTCTCTGTACTTATGCGTTTTGATTTCCTTCAGGTTGCTTAGTGATGAACTTTTACCAGCAAATGGTGCTTTCATAGGTTTGGCTCCACCAGGTGAGGTTGGATCTTGGCAAACAGAATCTAAGGTGAGTCTGAAAATAGTATTCTTGGACCATATAATATAATATCTATTCAAGAAATGAACTTGTGTTTATATCAATATTCCTTGTATATAGGGATATCAGTTCTGGACTGAAGCAGATGCAGATGGTTACTTCGCCATAAATAATATCCGAGAAGGTGAATACAATCTCAATGCTTATGTGACAGGATGGATTGGAGACTATCAATACGAACAACTGATTACCATTACTGCAGGTTAACTTATTTTTTTTAACCAAGATCATATATAACTCTTGTGTCAAGAATTGCATGTTAACTTAACATTAGTCACACTCCCAAAACCAGGCTGTGAAATTGACGTTAGCAGTATCGTGTATGAACCGCCACGAGATGGGCCAACGGTGTGGGAGATAGGAATCCCTGACCGGTCTGCGGCTGAGTTCTTTGTTCCAGACCCAAATCCCAAATACATCAACAAACTATACATTGGTCATCCTGACAGGTAAAACATGATCAATGATGTCACAAATATGGTGGTTTGAGTACTACTTAGAGAATAGTCTTGATTAAAATACTAAAGTAATAAAGTTTATAGGTTCATTTTAAAATGCATGCAATGATACACTAACAAAAAGTAAGACCTAAGTTAAGTATGGTTTACACTTACACAGGTTTAGGCAATACGGGCTATGGGAAAGATACACAGAACTATATCCTAAGGAAGACTTAGTGTTCACCATTGGCGTCAGTGATTACAAAAAGGATTGGTTCTTTGCACACGTTACTAGGTACTGCTACATTTTGAACCATTTCACATGTACATACTTTAAACGAGTAAAAAAAAAGAAAAAGAGAGGACATGGTTGGTTCTCTTATAACATATGTCTAAAATAATTACAGGAAAACAGGAGATGACACATATGAAAAGACGACGTGGCAAATCAAATTCAAGCTCGAGAAGGTGCATGAAAACAGCATATACAAACTTAGGATCGCATTAGCAACCGCAAACGTAGCGGAATTACAGGTGAGGATGAACGAGGATGATGAGAGTGAAAAGAGTTTGATTTTCACAACTGGTGTAATCGGACACGACAACACGATCGCAAGACATGGGATACATGGACTCTATAGACTTTATAACGTGGATGTACCGAGTGAGAAGTTTGTACAAGGAGACAACACTTTGTTCTTGACACAAGCCATGACCACCATTGGAGCTTTTAATGGTCTCATGTATGACTATATCCGCCTTGAAGAGCCTTGTTTAGCTTCTAACCTTCGCTAAATTTGTGCTTTTGTGTTCTTCATCGTCTCATCATACTGGATTTTTTTAAAAAATAGTGTGTTAGTGTGTTTTACTGAAGCACGGGCGTGTGTAACTAAATTCAACTTCTAAACCGAATCTGACCTGAAAAATTTGAACTCAAATTCAATCTCGAAAGAATCTTAAAAATGTGCATAATGCAATATTTATTAACTTACTTAGATAAGAAGTCGTGCGTTACACAAGTTTTAGTTGATGTTCTAATTTCCTGAAAATATTAAAAAGTTTTTTTTTAATTGATTTTTCAATTTTCAGTGTATAATAGTATAAAAATTATTTTAATAATAATTATCCATTTTCTTTCTGAATGGTATTTCTACTTCAATAATCATAGTGTTTTAAAATAGTACATTAATTTTGATAGTCTAATTTGATTTTAATTATTCTTCAAAGTAATATTAGTCGTATTTAGTTGAAACATATAGATTTGTAAATTTTCTATATTGTTTAAGACAAATTAAAACAACGTAATTCAAAATATTAATGTTACATGACACCAAATATTATAAATATTATTGATAGACGGTTAAATATCAAATATATTGCTAGATAAACATCTATAATTTGTTTACTTTAGCATTAATGCTATGACTTCAATCTCTTTTCTGTAGATTATATGCTATTGAAAACTTCTTGATATACAATATTTTGTAAAACACTACCGTTATTATGTTTTGCTCATACTTTAAGAATCTGAAGCTTTGTAGTTGTAGTGTGTTTTGATAGTGTTTGCGTTCATCATTGTCCCCATCTCTACTCTGATTCCAGCTGAACCTCCATTATGGCACCTTCCCTTCTCTGTAAGTAATATTCCAAACGATCCCTTGAAAAGCCATTTGAATCAGCAATGGCTTCCAAATATATGGCAGCATTCTCTTGCAGCCCGTTGACAATGATATTATACCAATCATATCAAGCATTGGCTTCAGGGCCAAAACAAGATATTAAATTTTAGGGGCCACTGCCTGATTAAGTTTATTTCTAGTTCTGTTTGCAAAGCCTAGGTATAGTGTAGTTCCGGAATTCGGGTTCAACGAACATTGAAGCAGTTTTCAACATTTTTCAGTGTTTTATTAGATTATGGGCCAAATTTTTAAGTTTTTCTTCTGGGCCGGAAATTGTCAGGCCCGGCTCAGTCCGTTGGAAATATGTAAGTTGCTTTGTTAATTGTTATCCGTAATCTCAGGACAGAACGAGGACAAGTAAGTTGCTTTGTTAATTTGTTTTTTGTTTTTGTTTAATTGAAGGTTGACCTAACTTTTTGCGAGAAGAAGGAATTCATAGAGACAAGTTTGGATTAAAATAGAATCTCTTTTTAGATGAAGCTGTGTGATCTTCCAAAGGATATGGCTGAAGAGGTGCTCTGTCGAATTCCGGTGACATCTCTGAGACCAGTCCGTTCTACTTGCAAAAAGTGGAACACTTTGTCCAGATGTGGCGTATTTGCAAAGAAGCACCTTGCTCATCAAGCAAAAGTAGCAGAAGAAGCAAAGGAGCATCCTCTTGTGGTCATGTTGATGGATTATAGGGTTTATTTGATGAGATTCAATCTTTCCAACATCAACAACAACGTTGAATCATGTGTAAAGCGTGAGGCTAAACTTATTGGCCCAGACGGTTCAGATCAAATCGAAGTGCGTGAAATCTTTCATTGCGACGGTTTATTGTTATGCATTCCCAAATACCACTCCAGGCTCGTGGTTTGGAACCCTTATTGGGGGCAAACCCGGTGGGTCGAGTGCACTCATAATTACCACTTACAGCCTAAGCACTTAGTGGACAAGTATAAGTATGCTCTTGGGTACGACAGTAGCAGTAATTCCCACAAAGTCTTGAGATTTAGTGATTTTCCCACTAGGTTTGTTGAGTTCAAAATCTACGAATTCAGTTCTGATTCATGGAGGATTCTTGATCTCCTTCCTCGGGACTGGAGAATTGGATATGGTGAACGTGGCCTAACTTTAAAGGGAAATACTTACTGGTTTGCTTCAGGGAACAATAATAGTTTCTTAGTCTGTTTTGATTTCACAAGAGAGACATTCTGGTCGCATTTGCCTCTACCGTTCGAGAATGCTTATTATATTGACGATACTGTGAGTCTATCTAGTGTTAGAGAAGATCACCTTGTGGTTTTATTCCAGCCCTGGGATCTATTGACCTTGGAGATCTGGATTTCCACTAAGATTGATGAGCCTAACGCCGTGTCTTGGAACAACAAGGTGTTCTTATCGGCGGATATTAGACAGCTCATTCACCCTCAGTGGCAGTTTCCGGGATCTGCGAGTTTCTTCATCAACGAGGAGAAGAAGATCGCCGTGGTTTTTGATAAAGATACAGATATACAAAACCCCACTCGCGAAGTAGCTTACATCATTGGAGTTGATGGATCCTTCAAAGCAGCAGATGTTAGAGAATGTGCAGACACTGTTCTTACTGCACTTGTTTGCTCATATGTTCCAAGCTTAGTGCAACTTAATTAGTCCACCTATTCATTTATCTGTTTCTTGCTTATTTTAATTCCTCATCTTCCTTGGTTAAAGAAAGACTAGTACACAATATTACTCAATATATTTATTTAAGTTTGTTTTTCATCTTTGTTTATGTTTTGTCATGTTCGACTTCGTTTCACAGCATCTTCCTTAGACCAATTTGTCCTCTCATTCTTACCTCTGCAGATGTGTGTGAGTGCCTCTCTTTTTTGTCTAATGTTTTGATCATTCTAGAGTGTAAGATCGGTGTTTGTAGCTTCACTATTTCATAGACATTCCTAATTTGGTGCAGACGCCTCTGTATTTTTCTTATGGTTTGGTTTAGCTCTGCTGTTTTCCTGACTCATTCTCGAGTGAAGTTTTTGCAATAGAGAAACAAACAGCAAACGGGCAATTTTCGAATTAAAGACTGAGACAATGAGAAATCAAGATCTAAGAGATGGAAATTCAAATACAAAAAAATAATATCAACATTTTACAATAGGAGAGAAAGCTAGAGTAATACGAGAAGCTGCAGAGAGAAAGTAAACAACTGATCGGAGAGAGTAGGATGTGTTCGAAGAAGAAGAAGGGAGGTAGGGAGAGACATATGATGAGGATGAGAATGAACTTAAAGACGGTATGACTACGCCAAATTCAATGTTCTTTTTCGTCTTTCTTCTCTCAGATTCTTTTCATTTAACACATAGAACCTCTATAAATTAATTAATATTCGATAAACTAATAATCTCTATAAATTAATAAATTTCACTTGTCCCAACTTAAACCGATGTAAAATATGGCACAAATAAAATAATAAGATAACCATATTTTTAAAACTGTCATGTAAATATCTAGTCTCATTAAAATCATAAATTAATAATCTACCTATATATAATTTTATGTAAGTACAATCTAACATTATATTATTGACTTTATTTATAGAGTAAAAATAATTTCTTTTTATTTTTTAATATTTCAATATATTTTGATAATATTTAGTTAAATTATATCGAAAAGCACATAATAATTCTATAAAACATAAAAATATAAAACCAATAAAAACATAGTAAACTTATAGGTTCATGTTACAAAAAAAAAGAATGCATCATGCAATGTACAAAACAACACTAACAAAAAGTTGAACTTAAGTAATAATGGTTACACTTATGAAGGTTTAAGCAATACGGGCTATGGGAAATATACACAGAGCTATACCGTAAGGAAGACTTGGTGACTGGTGTTCACCATTGGCGTCAGTGATTACAAAAAGGATTGGTTCTTTGCACACGTTACTAGGTACTGCTACATTTTGAACCATTTGACACATACTTTAAACGAGTAAAAAAAAAAAAGCGAGGACATGGTTGGTTCTCTTAAAACATCTGTTTAAAATGATTACAGGAAAATAGGAGATGACACACGTGAAAAGACGACGTGGGCCGAACCATCAAATCCGTCATATTTGGGTTTGCCATGGTGAAATCAAATCTTGTAATTAAAATTAAAATTAAGTTGAACTAAACATAAATTACCTTGAAACTCTAAAATAACACTATTTGCAGTATAGAAAGAAAAAAAAATCAAAATAATTCGCTTTGTGAAACATACAGAATATTAAACATTTATAAACTAGTTGAATGGAATTGGTAGATAAGTAAAGGTTATGTTTTATCTAAGTAGATAAGTAAAGGTACAATCCATGTCTCCATAAATGAAATATCTAGTAGTTATTTGTCCACAATGAGACATCTAAAGATTCTAAAACCAAATTTTTTTTTTTGAGAAATGTGGCTAAAATGCAGTAAATGGGAGATTATCTCTGGATGTATATAAATTTCTGGACTATCGGTCTACATTCACCTTATTCGCTGCTACAATTCAAATTTTTCATTTTTTTTCAATTGTTTGTAGACAATTGTTAACCTACATCTATTATTACTTTTATTTTATACTATCACTACTATTAACCAATGTTATTCCAATACTATGAAATTGACCAAATTCTACACTTTTATTGTCCATATTCAGTGTACGAAAAACTTTAAGGGTATTCGAGAATCATCCGAATTTGTTTCGAATCTATTTAGGTTTCAAAACTTTGAGATTAAAAATTTTATCCTCATTCGAATATTTATAAATTTTGGTTCGGGTTCATTTTAGATCTTTACTAGTTTGGATTTAGATAACCGATTTAATGTTTTTTTGACCGCACGTATATCTACAATACACTTAGGAAAATAATTAATACAAAATCTAATTTTAGTCATGTTGCTTAGTCACATAAAATAATAAAATAAGTATAAACAAACTCAAAACTATATAAAACTAAACAATATAGAATACATATATAATTTGTTTCAGCAAAAAAAAAAAACCGCGAGCGTAGATCATGATCTAATATATATTAAATACAAAGCAAACGTTCGATCAAAAAAAAAGAGAAGAAAACCAAGCTATCACAAGATTCACTATGGCGGCGCCTGTGGTGAATGCATTCAATCTCCAAGACAATGAAGATCATGACCAAGAAATTCAAGCGATACTGCATTACTCTAGGCATCATTGGCTCACACAAGCGCATATGCTAACGATTTACAATCACCATGAGGCGTTCGAGATGAGCCATGGCAAGTTTGGTCCAGCACCACCGTTACGATGCAGCAATGTTCCGTGATAACTATCACTGGAATCCGGTGATTGGATTGCGCTGACAACAGTGCTGATATAATGAATTTTTTGAAGTTTAATTGTGTGGCTGGTACTTGGACCAACTATTTTCTCTTCGTTTTAATCAAGCGATTAGCTTCATCAACTCAGTGATCATTCATGTACCACAAACACAAAATATGAAAACGGATAATCTAGCACGTTGTGTCAGGAAGTAACCGTCTTTTGTATTCACATGGATGCATAATTACCGATTTGGTTCAAAGATCCAATTGAATATGTGGTGTTGTGTTGCCAACAAAAAAAGTTTTGAAATTACTTTTGAACTATTAAATAAGTTTTCAAAAAATTCATTTTTATGATCTTTTATATATTTTTAATCATCGGATATTTCAACATATGTCAAAATAAAAAAAAAGTGAAATTATTATCAAATAATTTTAAAAATAAAAATGTCTAGAAAAATTACTATTAAATAATTTTTAAAATCACTTTTAGAAAAAAATGATTTTTCTTATCTGATCTTATTTTTTATTGATCCTGAGATATTTTAAAATATATCAATATTTTCAAAGGAAATTACTATCAAATAATCTTTTATAATTATTTTTTCATTAGGTTTATAAGAATAAAATTAGTCTTAAATAAGTGATTTTAAATTATTTTCTTGAATAGGATTTTTAAAAGGAAAATTTCTAGAAAATACTATCAAATAATTTTAAAATTACCTTTTTATTATTGAATTTTAAAATTCGTTTTTATTATCTTACTATATATTTTTAATCGTTAGAGATTTCAACACATGTCACAATACCAAAGTAAAATTACTGTAAAATATATTTTTGCAATTATGTTATGTTTAAGATTTTAAAATGGAAAATTACTATTAAATTGTATTTATAGTTACTTTTTTAATTATGAAATAGTTTGACACATATCATAATCTTAAATATATAACTGACATGTATTGGAATCGTGTTAATTATTAACTTTGAAGAACCAAGCTTTATATTTTAAGATTTTAAATAATTTTCTTGAATAGGATTTTTAAAAGGATTTTTTAAAGGATTTTTTAAAGGATTTTTTTCTAAGAAAATACTATCAACTAAATTTAAAATTACCTTTTTACTATTGAATAATTTTAAAAATTCGTTTTATTATCTTACTATATTATTTTAATCGTCGGATATTTCAACAAATGTCACAATACCAAAATAAAATTACTATAGGATAAATGTTTGCAATTATCTTCTGTTTATGATTTTAAAATAAAAAAATTACTATTAAATAGTAATTATAATTAATTTTTAATTATGAAATTTTTTTGACACATGTCCCAATCTAAAATATATAACTAACATGTGTCGTATTCATGTTAATTAGTAATGTTGAAGAACAAACTTTATATAATAAGTTTTTAAAAAAAAATTATGCGAATTACAGTATGTGGTATTTAATTTTTAATTTGGATTAAAAAATCTGAAATTGATCTAAAATGTGAAAAAATTCACAAAATTGAACCCGAATGCGGACCGACGACCTGAAGATTAAATATACATCCGAACCAAAACGAGGTTTACTAATTAAAAAAAAAAAGCACTAATGGGCTTTATATTGGAATGTTAGGCCATATATAATAATATGAGTGAATTTGGTCAAAATACCAAAAAAATATGATATTTAGGGATTTGTCATATTTTAGGGGGGAAAAGTTGTGAGGGGGGAAGGAGAGAGAAGAGATAAATAGGGTATACAGCTAAATAGAGGGTTTTGTGTGTGTATAGAGTGCAAATACTCTAATAATATTCTACAGATTTCACTTTATTACAACAGAAAGGGTAAACCCGTCAATTATCGTGTCTGATCGATCGCTGCCTATATATACATTCGCCTGCAAATGCTAGGGTATAAAAAGCCCCAAATTATTTCTTCCGCTCAAGAGACAAAAACTCATTCGCAATCGACCAACGGTAGCTCCTCTGCATTCACTGTCAACATCTCTCCTTACGTTGTCTCCGGAGATCAGATCGGTAAACTATCTCTCTCCCTCTCTTCCTGAGGTCTTTAACCTCTTTGATTTCGATTTGTTTTAACTTAGCTGCGAAATTCGATTTGAAGAGTTGAGAGTTTTTTTTATCGGATTTGATCAGATCGTTGGGGGGAATGGCGACGTTTGAGCTGTACAGGAGATCGACGATAGGGATGTGTTTGACGGAGACTTTGGATGAGATGGTTCAGAGCGGTACGCTGAGCCCTGAGCTTGCTATCCAAGTTCTCGTTCAGTTTGACAAGGTTTCGTTTTTTTTCCAACTTGTTGTGTTTGTTTGACTGTTGTTCTTGGAGCATTTTGGTGGGATTTTGTTTTCTGATATATAATTATGTGTCGTTGTTGTAGTCCATGACTGAAGCTCTTGAGAGCCAAGTGAAGACCAAGGTGTCGATTAAGGTGAGCTCCTGCACTTTTAATCATTTCTTGTGAAATGCTGAATCTTAGTTTACGTTGTTGAGTAGAAGAGAAGATGCAGTGTTTCTGTTCGTGACTTCCTTGTATCTCTGTTAAATTCTCTTACTTGTAGGAAAGACGATTCATAGATAGTTCTTGCTTTAGGTTGTATGTTTTTGGTTTTGCTGTTTGGACCTGATGCAATATTATTCATATTTCATGGAACAATGTTTTAGAGTAGGGAGTTTAGGGTTTCTTTAACATTCAGGTTCAGTTATTCGTTTCTGTTGAGAGTAGTTTCTGATACCTCTAAAAGGCTCATACTTTATGTCAAGTGTTAAGTTTCTTTCGGTGGCAACTTGTTGCCTGATAATTAGGTGCTCACAGCCTTACACACATCATTGGTTATCTCAGGAAATAACTGAAATTGTCATGAATTCTACCAATTTTTAGATGTCATATAAATTCTAAGATTGAAGCTAGCACATGTATGATTTATCAGAGCAAGAAGTTCAACTTGAGATTAAGATGTATGGATTCAGTTATCTGGCTCTTATAAGCAGGAGCTTACTTCTGTTACTTCAAGACTCTTTAGGTTTGTGTCAGATTAATCACAAGTTCTTGTGCTAGTGTCCCTACTAGTTGACATTAATTCTCTTTCGTCATATTAACCACTGCGAACACTATTTTCATAGCCAATTGTTAAACGCGGCATTCAAGATTTAAGAGAAAGCTTTGGCAGATGAAAGAAACAACCAGATATTTAATCTCTCGCTTCTTCTTTATTTTATTTCTTGTGCAGGGGCACCTGCACACTTACAGGTTCTGTGACAACGTCTGGACATTCATATTACAGGACGCCATGTTCAAGAATGACGACCGTCAAGAGAATGTGAGTCGAGTGAAGATAGTCGCATGTGACTCTAAGCTGCTCACACAGTGACATATAAATTCTCCTACTGCAGATAATATCCACGCACACGTCCTTTGTAATAGATTTTTTTGAGTTTTGTTTTTCACTTTGTAAACTCAGCACTTGTTATATGTTGTTGAGCTCCATTTGCAGCCATCAATTTAACCTACTTATATGTAAATTCTCGGCCCAAAGACATATATGTTGCTAAGAGAAAGTTCTTAAGATTCATCTTGAGTTGAGATTACTCTTGACTTCCAAATCTCAACATACTTTATATGGCGTGGAGCTGATTGTTTTTTTTTTTTTTTAGTGTTTGGGAGCTGAGTTGCACATGTCATTTTTACCTTTACAGATGTTTTCACCAAAGCAGAAGAGAATAAGATTCCTGTGGTTTTCTTTCAGTGATTCCACAACTTTGAAGCATATCGGTTAATGTCACTTTTGTTTTTGTCTCCACACGGCATTTTTGGCATCTTTGTATGGTCGTGTTAGTGCCGAGTGAATTAGATCCCTTGGTTTATAAAAGGAGCATTGCTTCTCTCAAACTCTCCCTTATGTTGTAATCTGATACTGTTTACAAAATATGATCTAATGATGCGGGAAACTAGGTTGTCTATTTCTTGAGGAGCTTCTGGAGATTTTGTGAAGCGTTTAAAGCGTAAAAACAACTCAACTTCGTGAAGAGAGGCCAACGTTAAAGAAAAGGTACACAATACATAAGGAAGAAACTGGCTGGACTGTTTATTTTGCTTTACTCTGAAGCTGTTTTCAAGATGAATAGTCGATCAACTCGAACTTCAATGTTTCATTACTATTTGAGATTATTCATAAGTTATTTTTTCCATGTTGTTGAGGTTCACTTGTTACCTTTTTTTTAATGAAAGATCAAAGCTGCCATGGCAACCTCTAAGTCCCATAGTTTCCAGCTAATCGAGGGAATGGAGCTTCAGGTCTGTTCTTTCCTCTCTCTCTCTCTCTCCTACTGGAACTCACAACGTCATATTTTGGACTTAATCTTCGTATTCATTCAGACCATTGTCACTGGGTTGCCAAATGGGAATAGTGTAAGAGCTGAGTTTCACCTCAAGAACTGCACTCGCACATGGATTCTTCATTGGGGTTGTATTTACCAAGGAAATAAGTGAGTGATGATGATGATATTTAAAGATAAAAAGACATAACACTTCAGATATCTCCATGTTTTTTTTAATTACTTCTGTTTATCTGTAGCAACTGGTTTGTCCCATCAGAACATTCCACGAAGCAAGGTGCATTGCAGACTCCCTTCGTGAAGGTCTCAGCATAACCCTCTTGTTTCTATTTTTATCCATAAGGTTCTAAGATTTCCTGAAAAGTGTTCACTACACAATTGCAGAGTGGGAATGATTATGTAGTGATCCTTGAGCTGCGTGATCCAAAAGTACGTGCAGTTGAATTTGTTTTAAAAGATGGTAACCGTAACAGATGGTACGTGCTTTTCTTTCTTTCCTTTATCTTGAGTCATGCTTGTGAGGGATGAACATGGAACTTGAATGACTCCTAATGGTAATTTTCAGGTTGAAACAGAATACTGGAAACTTCCGTGTTGAGATTCCTTGGAACGAACTACACGCTCATCATCGAATACCGAAGCATCTGATAGAAAGAAGAGCATATACCATATGGGACCGGAGAGGCCGACCTCAAAACTCTGTACGTGAACAACAGGTGAAACTGGCCCCATCTAGTATCCACCACTGATCTGCTTATTACTTATCTTTGTGTTTTCTTGCATGTGTTTTGTTTTAGATGGACTATGAAAATGCCATAAGAGAGCTCCAAGCCGACCTCGCTAGGGGAATATCTATAGACGATCTTCAGGCTAACTCTTCAATACCAGTTGAGAAAGCAGTTATCAGTGAGGCAAAACAAACAATGAACTTGCATCAGCCATCACATCGCCGGAAGCATGATGTTCAGAAATGGTTACAGAAGTATGCGGAACCAATCACTAAAAATGCAAGTGTGAACAGTTCAGCCCTTGCAGATCTCTTGAAGAGATCTGTAGGCCAAGAAAATGTAGTTTCACAGAAAAGCTTCCATGTCAGAAATTACGAAATAGCGGTTTGCAATACAATCAATCCACACAGTCTTTTTCAGTACTGGTAGCTTTCAGTGACTTCTAGATTATTAATGGTTTATGTGTGTTTTGATTATTAGGTCCTCCAGAAGAATGTCATGGGAGATTGTCGCTTATATGTTGCCACAAACATGGCAGGTCCAACAGTACTTCACTGGGGAGTCGCTAAGTCTTCTGCAGGAGAGTGGTTGGTGAGATTTTCTTGCTATCTGAATAGATTTTACTTATCACAAATATTTTCAAATAAGAGACTCATTTTCACAACTCTATACAGACTCCACCACCTGATGTGTTGCCTGAGAAGTCAAAAATTGTTCATGGAGCATGTCAAACATATTTTACCGATATGTCTAGTAGAGAACACTCTTATCAGGTAAAAGCTTATGTTACTTCTATCCTAAGATATCTTTAATCTATTAACACGTTTCATCTTTCTTTGCATTGGACAAGATTATTGAAATAAATTTCAAAAGAAGCGGTTTTGTTGGTATCCAATTTGTGATATGGTCTGGAATCCACTGGGTAAACAATAATGGAGCTAACTTCTCTGTAAACCTGAAATCATCAGACAGTACCAGTGGCAAAGTGAGTTCAGTGCTTTTAGTCATCAGTGTCATGATAAATGTTGGGATGTTCTGTATCAACATATTTCACTTTTAAACATGTTTGTCTTCCTCAGAGTGCAGTGGATGGAAAGTATATTCTCAAATGGCTGCTTGATGAAATATCTGTTAGAGAGAAAGAGGCTGAGAGATCATTAATGCACAGGTAAGTCAAAATATGTTGAAGGTTAAGTGAATGTTTCTATGTAACCGAAGTCTCCTTCTTAATAATGTTAGTGAAGTTACTTATAAGCATAGCTTGGCAGGTTCAACATCGCAACAGAGTTGACTGAGCGTTGTAAGGATGAAGGAGAAGGTGGATGTATCGGTATAATGGTGTGGATGAAATTCATGGCCACTAGACATCTCACCTGGAACAAGAACTACAACGTGAAACCTCGGTAGAGTTTCATTAGCCACTCTAATATGACTCTTTTTTTACTTGATTACTAGAGCTTCTTATGCCTTGACTGTTGTTTTATGCAGGGAAATTAGTGAAGCACTAGAAAGATTCACCAATCTGATGGAGAATATATATCTGCAGCAACCATATAAGAGAGAAATTGTGAGACTTACTATGGCACTTGTGGGTCGTGGAGGTCAAGGTGATGTTGGTCAGAGAATCCGTGATGAAATCCTTGTTATTCAGGTATATGCTTCCACATACTTATGAAGCTAAACCTTATTACTGATCTTGTTATAGGTAGATCATCTGTACTAATAATTGTATTTGTATATCTTTGGTTAGAGAAATAATCACTGCAAATCCGGCATGATGGAAGAATGGCACCAAAAGTTGCACAACAACAGTAGTCCAGATGATGTGATAATTTGCGAGGTACTCATTACTATCTCTACTTTAGTTCCTTTTTGTTGTAGATATCAGCCATTTTTTATGAGATTATATACCTGGAGAGTTTCTGATGAGTTCTTTTGTATTCTTCTGCCACAGGCTCTCTTAAACTATGTGAGATCTGACTTTAGAATCGATGCCTACTGGCAAACACTAAAGGCCAATGGTCTTACTAAAGAAAGGCTTGCAAGTTATGACCGCCCCATTTTATCAGAGCCTCGTTTCAGAAGTGATGCTAAAGAAGGACTCATCCGTGACCTTACAATGTACTTGAAAACACTCAAGGTATTTATAACAATCCCATCTCTATTTTAACTTGCAGTCTTCTTTCTTTTCCTGACCCATAGAAGCTTGAGGAGAAAACTACAACGTTTAATCAGCGTATGACTAACCCTGTTGTGGATATGAGCCTCCATTTAATCTGTTTTTATCTGCCTTTGTAGGCAGTTCATTCAGGTGCAGACCTTGAGTCTGCTATTGATACGTTTCTTTCTCCATCCAAGGTAACCAATTCATGTCGCTTTAATGTTCTGGGACATGTATCGCGCTTTGTTAAGAGCTCATTGTTCCATTTTCTTTTTCAGGGTCATAATGTATTTGCTCTCAATGGTTTATCACCGAAGTTGCAGGCAAACTTCTTCATACTATCTTATCAATACAGATAGTTTTCAGTTCACTGTGTTATACACTACAAAGACATAAGAATGATTCAATGACATTTTTGTTGTTTGGTAGGATCTTCTAAGTTCAGTGAAGAGGCTTGTTCACGAAGAGAACGCTGCGCCATTAATAGAGGTTGGAATAGCACATCTTCTTTCTATAGCTTAGCCTTGGACCATATAAGCTTATGCTTGATTTTTTTAAAAAAAATTTACTTCTGCAGAAGTTAGTTGATGCTCGTATTGAGCTTCACCCTGCATTAAGAGCCCCTCGTACAAGAGCAAAAGACTTACTATTCTTAGACATCGCATTGGAGTCGTGTGTTAAAACAACATTAGAGAAGAGACTCATCTCTTTAAACTTCAGTAACCCGCCGGTATATTTTTCTCTCTGTAGTTTGAAAACATTAGTCTTTAGACTGAAGAGTGGGGATATGGATTGATCTGCCTTTTTCACTGCTTGAGAAACAGGAAGTTGTATTTGTTATCAGCGTGGCGCTTGAGAATCTTTGCTTATCTACATTCAACAATGAAGAAGTTATCTGCTGTACAAAGGCATGTTTGTTGCATATTTTATACGTAAGTTTGACTCTCAGTATTCTTATATTGCACATTCTTCGCGTTTCAGGATTGGTACCGTGTCAGTGAGACTTACAAAGCTCATGATGTTGAGTGGGCATTGCAAACAAAAGCGGTCCTTGACCGTTTGCAACTAGTACTTGCTGATAGATGCCAGCATTACTTTAGATTAATACAGCCTAGTGCAAATTATCTTGGTCAGATGTTACGAGTTGACAAGCATGGGGTACTTTGAAACTAAACTTGTGCTTCTTATTTAGTTTGACACTTAAAATGTTTCAATTGATTTTTCTTTTTATTTTACAGATTGATGTTTTCACTGAAGAGGTTATAAGATCAGGACCAGGAGCTGTTCTATCAACTCTTGTTAACAGATTTGATCCTTGTCTCAGGAAAATCGCAAACTTAGGCTGGTAAGAAAAGTTTTAATGTGAGTTTTGAGCTAAAAAACAGAGTATAGATCAGATTACTGAACCCTTTATGAGCAGTTGGCAGGTTATCAGCTCGGCTGATGCATATGGGGTTTTGGTTTGTGTGAATGCACTAATCACAGTTCAGAGTAAAGTCTACTCAAAGCCAACTGTAATTATTGCAAGTAAAGTGACAGGAGAAGAGGAGATCCCTGATGGTGTTGTTGCTGTGCTGACTCCTAGCATGATTGATGTCTTGTCTCATGTCTCTATTAGAGCAAGAAACAGCAAGGCATGTACTATTGTCTGCTTACAATATATTATATCATCAAGACGAATTATAAACCTACATTTTATTGGGGATCAAATTAAATGTCAGATTCTTATCCTAAGTTTTGGTCTGATGCAGATATGTTTTGCTACATGCTTCGATCAGAATGTTCTCAGGAATCTGAAGTCAAAGGAAGGGAGAGCAATATCTATTCATACAAATTCTACTGGTTTAGTTATCAGGTAATATGTTGTCACTGTTCTTTATGTTAAGACTTAAGACAATTGTGGTTTTATTATACCTCGAAGTTGTATCACTTTTGCAGTGATGGCAACAACTCGGATGACCATGTTCGTCATATCTATATCTCTTCTGTTTCATGGGGAGTGATCTCAAAGAGGAAGAAGTTTTGTAACAACTATGTAATATCATCTAAGGACTTCACTTGTGAAATGGTAAAGTCCAAATCATGTTTATGACAATATCATTTTTTGAGAGTATATATTATTTGAGTTTTCATTTCACTGAGATTCTTAGGTTGGTTCAAAATCATGCAACATCAAATTTCTACGAGAAAGAGTTCCATCATGGATCAAGATACCTACCTCTTTCGCACTTCCCTTTGGAACATTTGAGTGTGTACTTTCAGATGATTCCAATAAGGTATAGTTTAAAAAAAAACATATTATATGCTCAAAGATACAACTCATCCTCTTTGAGTTTCTTATATATATTATTTGGTGGATCCATTGCTTTTCAGGATGTGGCACGCAAGATCTCTGCCCTTAAAGTTTATCTTAGCAGGGGAGACATGTCAAAGCTCAAAGCGATTCAAGAAGCTGTTTTACAAATGAGCGCACCAATGGCTCTGGTAATAACTGACCATATGTAATTGTTTTTTCTTGCCATCCCTCTGTTCATGCTTTCTTTATGCATCACATGTTTGGTTTTTGAACTCATTGGTAGAGAAATGAACTGGTTCACAAACTGAGAAGTGAAAGAATGTCGTATCATGGAGATGAATCAAGCTGGAACCGATCATGGATGGCAATTAAGAAGGTAATAACAATCTTTTTTTGAAAGGAAACAAGTTCTTCAATGATCTTGTGAACACCAAACATATAGGTCTGGGCTTCAAAGTGGAACGAGAGAGCTTACGTGAGTTGCAAGAAAACAAGAGTTGATCATGATACTGTCTGCATGGCGGTCCTTGTTCAAGAAGTCATATGTGGTGATTATGCTTTCGTCATTCACACAAACAATCCCGTCTCTGGTGATCCTTCAGAAATATATACTGAGGTAAAAATAACATTTTAGCTTTGTTTTCTGTGGTTTTCTTGTGTAAATAATCTAATACTCAAGAACTTGTGTTTCTCAGATTGTGAAAGGTTTGGGAGAGACATTGGTTGGAGGATATCCAGGACGAGCAATGAGCTTCATCACCAAGAAAACAAACCTCAAGTCACCAACCGTGAGAAACAAGAAACAAATAGTATTTACCTGTTAACTCGGATTATATAAAACTGATAGATTTTTTGGACTTTGCAGGTGATAAGTTATCCAAGTAAGAGGATAGGTCTGTACTCTAAACCCTCAGTCATATTCCGATCAGATTCAAACAACGAGGATCTTGAGGGCTGCGCAGGGGCTGGACTTTACGACAGGTTCGCTTGTGTGTTCCCTCTGTGTTTGTCTTTTTTAAGCTCAAGAAGCTGAAACTGTTGTTATGAGTGCAGTGTGATAATGGATGAAGCGGAGGAAGTAGTGGTGGATTACTCAAGGGAGCCTTTAGTAGTGGACAAAGCCTTTCAAGTGCGTCTCTTCTCGGCCATTGCAGAAGCTGGACATGTCATTGAGACACTCTATGGCTGTCCTCAGGACATTGAAGGTGTCGTCAAAGGTGGCGTTATTTACGTCGTCCAAGCTAGACCTCAACTCTAAGCTCTTTCTAAGCTAGAATACTTACACTTATTATATGGAACGTACACCATATGAAAAAGTTTTAGTTTGTAATCAAATAATATCAAGCTGTATTGTTTTGCCAATGAAACAAGAAAACCCAAGGAAATGCACTTGCAAGTCAAGGAAGTCAATACCTAAACAATTGTGTAACATATTATATTCGTGTATATTTGAGAAGTGTAAAGAATTAGATTTGTTATTATATCATCAAAATGCATTTATATTTTGGGTTAGTCCAAAACTAATAATTTAAGAACTAGATTTTGACCCGCGCTTAAGAAGCGCGGGTTTTTTTTTGTTAACCGTAAAGCCAAATATTTCGGAATAGATATTTTGATTGGTTTTGATGGTGTTTTTAAATTTGATTGAGTTGATGGTAAAAGGGGTTCGAGATACCTTATATTTATAAAATGAGAGGTTTGTTGTTCTATTATTTTATTTCAGTCTTGTAAAATTAAAAAAATGAATATGGTAAAAAGATCTTAAAATCAAAAGATTGTTATTAACCCATTGAGAAGCGTAGATTCTATTTTTTGATTATGCACAAATGGGTACTTAATTTTTTAAATTAAAAAAAATAAACGAAATTAAATTAAACCAAATTTCATAAATAATCGATCATACCATATATCTCTAGAATCTAAAAATAGAAATCAAACTGAGAAACCAAATAGGTATTTAAATATTTTTTATATAAATTATATACCTAAAAAATATTAATTATATATAATATCTAAACACTAAATAACCTAAAATACTATTTTTAACCAAATTAGACAAATCAATGAATTACCTGAATATTTTTATCAAAAATATTCAACCTATCTGATATTTAAATAGTAGGTTAGTTTACATTTAAAATTAAATCAAAATATATCATGTAAAATAAATAAACATATCTTCTTTAANAATATCTAAACACTAAATAACCTAAAATACTATTTTTAACCAAATTAGACAAATCAATGAATTACCTGAATATTTTTATCAAAAATATTCAACCTATCTGATATTTAAATAGTAGGTTAGTTTACATTTAAAATTAAATCAAAATATATCATGTAAAATAAATAAACATATCTTCTTTAAATTAATTTTTGACCAATTTTGTTTGAATCTCCAACTTATAATGTCTAGACCCATTTAATTTTTATATATCATAAAATTAATCATTTAGTTCTTTTATAAGAATGTAATATCAAAATTTAATAATTGATTGCATATAATTACTAAACTAAAGTGTCATAGTTATAATATCATGAATATTTATTGTTAGAGAAATTTTATAATAGATTATGGAAAGTAATAAATGAGTTTATTTAAATTGTAAAATATTTATATAGTTAGAGAAATATAAGGAAAGACTAAAAATGTTAGTCTAATGGGTCCAAACAACTTTTTTAAGTAGATTTATTTAGACTCCTTCTCTTTTAATAGTATAGATTGAGTTGTTGGAAAGTAATTAACTATACCGTTTAAAAAAAAAAAAATCAGTGTTCTAAAAATTCGGTTCTAGGTGGTTATCTAAACAATAATTTCATATAAAGCGTCTAACAATTTTTTTAAACATTGGAAAAATGCATTACAAACTCTTTCTTTTGGGTAGTATTTTATGATCATTATTTTTGGTAGTATTTTTGATTGATCTCACAAAGACACATCACAAAAGGAATACGAAAACGCTGCGTATTGATTGATAGTGATAAACGGGGTCCGTGTAAACTCGTGCGGTTAAAAAAAACTATTCAATAGCCGAGAACGACGCGCGAATGGATACCCTTCTCATGGCTACACGAATCAGATGCCTCCACGCGTCGACGTCGTCCTCCGCCCTTCCCACCAGATTCCGTTCTCCGGCGATACACCAGCTCTCTTTCAGTCACGCACATTTTCGATCGGCGACCATGAACAACTCCGTGAGACAGTCCCACTTCCCAGTTACTCGGAGAACCACTTCTCCGACGACACGTGGCTTGTTTTCCGTCAAAGCTTCAACGGAGGAATCTTACTCTCCTTCCAATCGGAATCTTATAGTGATAAACTCCATCATCGTCGTAGCCTTAGCTGTAGCGAATCGCGTGCTCTACAAACTCGCATTAGTTCCCATGAAGCCGTACCCTTTCTTCTTAGCTCAGTTCATCACTTTCGGGTAAACGAATAGTGGCAGTTACAGAAAACTTAGGAAGTGAAGGAAGCTTAAGCTTATAGTATTAATTCACTGAATGTTTTTTGGCAGTTACGTGTTGATTTACTTCACGATTTTGTACTCGAGGTGCCGTCTTGGCATTGTGACTGAGGAGATGTTGAGTGTGCCTAAATGGAGATTTGCTATCATTGGTTTTCTTGAAGCTCTTGGAGTTGCCACTGGCATGGCTGCAGCAGGTATAGTGATTTTTGACAAGATAGGAGCTTTGTACATTTTGTTTTCGTAACGTTTATGTATGGAGTGGTTGGATTGTATGTTTCAGCTATGCTTCCTGGACCAGTTATACCGGTTTTGAATCAGGTTTTGTTTTGGTTTAGTTCTCATTGGGGCGTGTTGAGTTACTTTCTGTGTATGGTATTATAATCTTAACTCCACAATGTTTGGCAGACGTTTCTGGTGTGGCAGCTGGTTTTAGCTGTTCTTATTTTGGGGAAGAGGTTTTTGCTTAAGCAGATTTTTGGTTGCTTGCTTGTGGCTGCGGGAGTTGTGGTGGCTGTTTCAAGGTACCCATTAGATGTTCTTATCTTCTTGAGTTCTTGTTCTAAATTGTTGATCTTGACGTAGAGAAATGTATGTATCTGTTGTGATGTACAGATTATGCAAATAGAGTGCTGCTCTTATAATTTATAAAAATTTCATGTCATAGACCAGGATACCTCTATCAATTTCAGTGTGTTAAATGAATGGTTAAATTGTTAAGAAGGTTGCACGTTTTAGTATTCGTTCTCCACATACCTCTATCAATTTCAGTGTGTTAAATGAATGGTAATGTTACTATCAATTATGGAAATGCTGACTGTTACTCATCTGCAGTGGATCTGGTGCAGATCAAACGCTATCCGGAATCGGTTTGCTATGGCCTGCTGTAATGGTAGCATCTTCTGCTTGCCAAGCTGGTGCATCTATCACAAAGGTAAAGGCCGCTCTCTCTTGTGAGCTGTGAACATTTCTTTTTGCATTTCTATTTTGCAGTCCTGTCAGCTCCCATGTTGTTTAAGTGTTGTGTCTGTTAACAGGAATTTGTTTTCAATGATGCCGCAAAGCGTCTTGAGGTATCTGGCACATATTTATATATCCTTCTGAAAGAGTATCCCCTGTATCAAAATGGAATGTTTGTCTTTCGACTCTTTACTGAAATCTAAGCATAACATAACAATGCAGGGAAAGTCACTTGATATATTTGTGGTAAACTCCTTTGGATCTGGATTTCAGGTATATACTACAACATGGCAGCTACGAATACCATTATGCTAACGTATTCTTTCCAGCCATAACAATGCATATAGTAGAGTTCTATGAAGGCATGCTTACCCATTACCTGAAGCGTTTGTTGTGCAAAACATATGAAACCTTCTTGTTGCACCTTCCCTCTATCATTCAGTTAATCTCTCTCCTACTTGAGAACAGGTTTTTTGTTTTTGGTTTGATAACTGAATTTGTACTTGTGCAGGCTCTTTTTGTGTTTTTGTTGTTGCCTTTTCTCTCAAACTTGAAAGGCATTCCATTTGACAGCCTCCTTCCGTATCTTAAAGATGGTGCCGGCTGCTTCTTCAACACTGGAGCTAAGATTTCTGGTTGGGAACCGTTCTTTCCACTCTAAGAAGTGTTTTTATTCAATCGCTGCACGATTTGTTTGTAATCCATATTGAACATTTTGCAGGCTGCGAAGGTGCCCCTATACTCCCACTTCTCTATATAGCCACCAATCTCGCTTTCAACATCTCAGTGCTCAATCTGGTGAAAATATCTTCTGCAATCGTTTCCTCTCTCACTGTGATGCTCTCAGGTCCATTTTTCTATTCTTTAATGTATAAGTCTATTCAGTGTCACCAAATAGCTTAAACCCACGATGAGTTTATGAGATAGTTTTTGGGTGTTGCAGTGCCATTATCGGTGTACATAATGTCAAAACCATTGCCGTATCTACCTGGAGGGACAAGCTTGAGCTCAAATTTCATGATGGGGAGTATAGTTCTAGTTCTTGGTCTTCTTCTATACAACATTCCCACCACTACAACTAAGCCAGACACTAAGACCTCCTAACACACACACACACACTCTCTCTCTCTACTTTGGTTTAATCTCTTGGCATAATTGTTTCCCAAAGATCAGGGAATTATTTGAGTGATGTTTTGCAACTGTGAAGAAGACTTCGTACATATTGGTATATATTCGAAATTCCATTGACCGGTCATATTAAAAAAAGTGAAGTTTTGAACGGTTAAGAATTTTTATTAATCTTATGACTTGGAAAAGATCAATGTTTCTTTTTCTAATGCAATACACTTTTGAATTTCTTATATAAATTCAACTATATATACACCATCAGAAGTTGATTATTACCTACATTTTTTCTTCTAACGTGATTAATAATAGTAAGACAAAAATATTTTAGTTCCATAATTAAAAAGAATACTTTAATGGTTTTAATAAACATATTTAAGAGAAAAAGTAATGCAAAAACAATCCAGCAATTTGCGGCAATTTTGAGTTTTTTCACACAAACAATAAATATTTTTGTTTTTTTTTGTTTTCAAATAAATGTTCCACCATTCATATTTCTAAATCTTGAATTATATCTTAATTTTAAAATAAACTAGTGGTTTTCCGGCGCTACGCGCCGGGTTTTTAATTATAAATTGTTTAATTGTGTTATTAAAATAATCTTGTTATAATAACTAACTGTAAATAGATGAAATACTAATTTCTATAGCATTTTAGAAATTTGAAGTATAATAAACATGAATGTATATTAATAATTTTATGAAAATATATTAGCTTTTAGTATATAAGT
>CAKOAT010569598.1:0-140455 GCA_932364175.1 Eruca vesicaria subsp. sativa
AAAAAAATAATGGAGAGCAGAAAAGTTACCATGTTAGTGACAATAATGATAGTTATGATGATGGGAAACCTTTTAGACCAAGCAAAGGCTCAAACAAATTCTTTAGGTCAAAAAGAGGATAAGAAAATCCCTTTTATTCAGTGTTATCCACCTTGTCTTCTAGTGTGCAAGAGTATGCACAAGTTTCCAGCGTTTCTTATATGTCCATTTACATGTCTTAAAGCCTGTCTTTTTCCTACTTCACCTACTGATCCATCTCCATCTCCCACCCAAGTAAGTTTGCTTTTTTCGAAATTCCTCAAATTCATGAAATTTACTAATGTGTATTTGAATATGTTGCTTGTTAATTGCTTAATGGTTAACTAATACGCGGATAAAAGTCATATTTAGGTATTTTTATGTCAAAAACTATATTTTAGAGAAATTTCCTAGGATATATCTATTCTTTCTTTTTTATCACAAATAGACTTTAAAAATAAAAATGTCCAAAATATACTTAAATGTTTTATAAAAAATAAGTAAATATACACTTATACCATTTGTGTTAACTAATTTAGAGTTGAAGAATAGGTTTAGAGTTGAAGAATAGGTTTTTGGGACTAGGATTTCAATTTTTTTTTTTAAAAAAACAACTTAAAATTTTTAAAATAAAATATGTTATTTTAGTCATTTTAGGTTTTGAGGTTTATTTTTGTGATAAAGACTTAAAAGTTCTATTTGCAAGATTATTTGTCCTATATTTTATTTATGAAAGTTGCAATAAAACTATTTTCCTTAATTTTATGTATATTACATTTTCTAGAAAAAGGAATACTAATTTCAACTTTAAAACTTGTAACTAGTGCAAAGTAAAAAGATTACTATAACGTGGATTGGCGGTTAATTACAAAAAAAAAACTGTAAAAAGTCCCATCTTATTAGAACATATTTTGTAACATCTCCTTTTAGCATCTGGATATCTAAATACATAATTGTATATATTGATTCTAATAGTTGATAATTTATTTCTCTTTTTGTTTTTGTGGTTTTTGTTGTTTGTGCTATGAACAGATGTGAAGAAAGTCGCAGCCTGTGTTGATTCACGTTCGACTAAGTGTTCCAGGAAAAACTAAAAGTGATACTTTTACTACTATTCAAATTAACATTTCAATTAAAAGATAAGAATACATTGTATTGGTTAGTTTTCAAATAAAATGATTAGTTTATTATTTGGTCTGGTATTTTTTGGTTATAAACATATCAACTGAAACCATCAACTCAAATCACTCAATAAAGAGTACGTACTTAACAAGGAAAGGATATGGTTACTAATCTTCATAATTAGTCATGACGTACCTATGGCTATGTGTATACACATGACATACCTATAGCTATGTGTACACACATGACATATCCAATACAAGCAAAGCACCACAAGTCCATTCATGATTGTAAAATGAAGAAGTACTGATGAAAAACAATATGTACATGTTAGGTGGGAAAATGGGTTTTTAATTCCCCAACTATTTGCAGTTAACACTTTTATTACCCAACTATAGATTGTGCAGAATTAACCCCCAAGTTAATTTTGACTATGCAAAATCAAACTTAAAAAGTGACAGAAAACATTAATTTAAATACAAAAGGAGATTAGTTTTATCTTTTAAAACCAAGAAATCTTGCACTTTGGTTCCTCAGTTGATTTTGGAGGAGACGAGAGATAAATTCCGGCTAGAAGAGGTGAATTCCAAAGAGAAGAGGAAGCGACGGCAAGCATTACGAAAGCCCTGATGATTTATTTTCTGGGGCAGAGAGAGTAGAAAAAGTGAAAGACATAGTTATAAGCAAGATGCGAACAAGACCAAGATCAGTCAATGTGTGGATCAACCTTAAGTGCTTCTGAGGGAGGAGAAGATGTAACCGTAAAGATGGCTTTAACAAAATCACATAAACTTGAGGATGGAAGAGAAGGTGGATATGTTTTGTTGTACAAGTCACTCTATACAATTGCTGGAAAACATGGATGCTTGACTACAAAGGAGAAGCCATGGAGAGTTGTAGAGTAAAAAAAATGGAATGTACGACAGTGTAGTAGGAGTAAGAGATATTCATATCTTCTTTTTTTTTTTGGACAAAGAGATATTCATATCTATGTGGCTGCAGAGAAGCAGAACCATTCAAGATGGCTAGAGATTTGAAGAATATTGCATTATCTTGTGATGAAACGAATTCAAATTTGATCTTTTCGACTTGTTATGAATATAGATGAATTAGCTATTGATGATACTTATTTACTGAACGTCCATTTTAGTAAGAAAGTTATCTTCTTGATTAGTTCAATCTTGTAATCAAAACACTAGATGTATATATATTCAACCAAAATTTTATAGCCAAAGGATTAAATGTACACATTAAGACATAACAATTGTCAAAGCTGACATAACATAGATGCAAGGTTCTCTTAACACTATCTGCAACCAATTTGAGTTTGCCTTGAGTCAAATCTCTTGTACCAGAACGATTGACTTCCAATTACGACATTCTCTGTGTACATTTCTTCCAGTCATCAACACGTTACTAATAAGCTTACCTCCATGGCTTTAGCTGTAAAACTGTTTTATAAATCTGTATCATAATGATTTCCTAGACATAGTTCGATTTGAGGTCTGCACAAACTAAGTTTAGCATAAACAAATTGTTGTGTAAACACAATATGATTTGTCTTTTTGGTTTGAATTACCCGACAAAGAAACGTAACGCTGGTTGTTCATTGTTTGGCTAGTTCTAGGTGTCCTTTGATGGCAATGTCAGAATTAGATGGTCTCGCCTGAATGGAATCAGAGTGTCTTTCTTTCTTTTGAAATCACCTCAGAAACTGATTTTATGATTCTGGGTCTAAAGCAAAACCTGATCCCCTTTTGTATTAGATTAACGCTTTGACTATTTTTAAGTCTGATTTTGCATAGTCAATATTAACTTGAGGATTAATTTTACTCAACTTATAGTTGGGTATTAAAAGTGTTGATTACAAATAGTTGGGGAATTAAAAGTTCAATTTCCCCACGTTAGGTTCATGCATAACGTCATATCATAAAAATAGATTCTAACCATCTCTAAATTCTATACGTAAGGAAAAAAATCCACATATTTTAAGTGAATCGACTAAATTAATTACTCACTATATATATTATTATACCAGAGCATATCAATACTGATTTATTACCAAATATGGAAATGTTAACTATATTAAACACAAAGATACACAGTCCCTACATGTATATATACAAACCCTAGAACCTACACAAACCAACATTCATAATCAACAAACACGTTCAGTCAAATTTGATTATTTTCTTTTCTAAAAAGATCTTTGTTACCCCACAAGAAATATGGAGCACAAAATAATCGCGATGTTAGTGGTGGTGATGTTCATGGGGAGCCTTTTGGTCGAGACAGAGGCTATAGAATTTCAAGAATGTTACAAAGGTTGTACTTTGGTTTGTGGTGCAACTGCGGGAGGATTTAAAAAATTGGCATGTCCTTTCACTTGTGTCAAGGAATGTATAAATCCTTCTGGACTAGATCTTCAGGAAATAAACCAAACTGATTATTTTTGCACACTCGGATGTGCTACCACTCATTGTGTTTCATCCTCCTCGACCAAAGATAAGGGTAAGTTTTACATTCTTGTATATACACTTCAATCATCTGAATTAATATTTATGTTGTGTGCAGATCACGCAGAGAAAGTTTCTGTATGTGTGGATTCATGCTCACATATGTGCTCTAAAAAGAACTAAAAGTCTACATTAATCCGTTTTCGTTCTTTGTAATTTTATTTCTAATAAAAAGATATAAACATGCAATGTTTGTTTCGAATAAGAGTATTCAAACCCAAAGGAGAATTGATATATCGATTTGATATTTTATTGTGTTACAATCGAAACAAAGAGTCTAAAATGATAAATAAAAGAAAAGGATGTTAACTAACAATTTTGTAGATTGTCCAATGTGTTTCACGCTTCCATCTAATGCTGTTGCAATAACGATTGTTGTTAATTACTTGACATTTCATTCAGAGAAAGCTTTTATGATTAGTTTATCGATATCATCAATCGACAAAATGGACCGAACTTCATCGTTGTCGTTTGTTTATTTCTCCAATGTCCAAGTATATTGCGCAAACATTTTCGTTAGACTAAACATTGTAATTCATGTTTATGCATCTTTGAATTCCGAGAGCTGCTCACCTCAGAACGGGTCGAACTTTGGTATTACTGTATACAACTAGATTTACAAAAAGGGATAATCTCCAAATCGGATTATAAACGGGCAAAATAATTTCCCATTACTGTAATTATCATATCACCACATGATATTATACCATGATTTGTCGTTGACTACGATGACTATTATATTTATCAAATTTATTTGATATATACTATATTGGCTAATCAGATCTGTTTTAAAAACGCATTTAATTCTACATTTTTTTATGCACCTATTGCTACAAAATAAATTAGATCCTCCTATATATTAAATGAGAAGTCACTTTATTGATTTCTGGTGATGTATCGCTCATATGTGAAGTTTCAAGAAATCTCTTATATATTAAAAGAGAAGCATTTTGCATTAAATGTGTTCACATTGAATTGGAGACAATGTTGACGTGTCGCTTCCATAATGCTTCTCACAAAAAATATTGCCAAATTCATAAAACAGATTTTCTAACTTTCCATATTACATGTCTTGATGTATAAAGATTTATTAATGGTTTCTCACAATTCTCTTGCGATGATTCATCTGTAACAAAGAGACCAACTACGCCATGTGATCCTCGAAAAGATCGAGATGAGTAAATCGAAGAAAGCATCCCTCATGGATATGTATGTTGCCAAATGCTGAATGTTGTTGTTGCCAAGTAATATCAAACGTAAACTTTTTTTCCTGTCAAGAGTTATCGGCAAACCTGTGGAGGAAACTCCCTCTTTATCCATGATTATCTCGACGAAAGAATTGATGGTAGTTTAGCTTTTGACGATCGTTCAACACCTCCGAAGGATTTTACATTTTCTTAACTTCTAAGCGATTTGATACGATAGAAGATATAACATGAAAACTTCTTTTCCGGTTTCTTCACGGAGCTCCCATTAACAAAAACTTAGGATTGCCTTCGAAACTGACAATCTTCACGAAGAGCATTTTACTACAAAGAAAGTTTCTTCATGGAGTTTGACCAACACGAGGATAGTACAACTTCTAGGAAGGAGTTTAGGTTTTTTTAATGTATAGCATGAAAGTTTCTTCTATGGAGCTCCCATCAATACGAAAACATACATGGAAGTTTCTTGTACGGAGTTCCCATCAGCTCTCAATAAGAAAGCAATACGGAAAAGCCATAACATGAATTTCATAGTCGATTTCCTCAAAGAAGCATGAACTTGCAAAATTTGCTTCACGATCTTCAGGGATACAAGACATTTGTATGATCATGAAGCGAAACTTGCAAAACGAGCTTCCTCTCTTTTCACAGAGAAGCAATACGGAGAAAACATAGCATGAACTTGCCTAAGAATCTTCCTCTCTTTTCAGGGAGAATACTGACAATGAGGCAAGTCAGTGAATTCAACATTAGACATAGAGGAAGCATTGATTTTTTTATAGCACAAACTCAACTCTCCGTTATATAAGTTTCTATACATGCATGATTGTATTAGAAAGATGTCAAGTATAAAACATGCACATACTTGTTTCTTTCGTATCATTTTTCCCAAGTGAAAGTTTAAACCGAAATTCTTTATTAATTTGGTTAAGACATTTAAATCAAGTTAACCATCGGTTTTTGTAATTCTGATTTTGAAAACCATGCGTTAATTTTTTTAAAAATGATTTCGCTACGTTTGAGTGATTGGAAGGTTGATTAATGATAGAAGATTTACATAGATTTCAAAACTTTGGTTTATGGAAATATATATATTCTTGTGGTAGANTATTAATTTGGTTAAGACATTTAAATCAAGTTAACCATCGGTTTTTGTAATTCTGATTTTGAAAACCATGCGTTAATTTTTTTAAAAATGATTTCGCTACGTTTGAGTGATTGGAAGGTTGATTAATGATAGAAGATTTACATAGATTTCAAAACTTTGGTTTATGGAAATATATATATTCTTGTGGTAGAAGAAAATTTCTGAGCAAGACACAAATATTGACATTATTTTTTTATTGGAGATACGGCGTAACTTCCATTAGGTGTCTTATACCTATATAAGACTCATGTCTCCCATCTTCTTACTCATAACCTAAACCCAAAACCTAAACATTTTTTCACTCATTCTTTTATAAAGAATGCGATAACTGCTATGTAAGATATGAAACCGTTCAAGTCTATATGGAAGATTATGGTGAAGATCACGCGTTTGTGGAATCAATATTCTGCAACTGGTGGTCTAACGACTGAGATGGTTCTAATCGACTCAAGCATAGGCATCATTTACTCTTCAAATTAATAATCTTATGTATGCTTAATGTGTCCATATAATTTCTGACTATAACTCTTGTCTTTGTAGGGTGCTAAAATTAACAGTTCTGTGAAAAAGAATTTGGTTAATCAAATTATAACCAAACCGATGTTCACATTAACATACATAATGTCTTCTTATTTTATAAAAAACAAAGATAATAATCTCATCCCGTGCAAGGCACGGGTTATGACCTAGTTGTTATAATTTGATTGATTGATTATTTTTAATTTTTATTTATTTAATTTAGATCTAAAAATTAAGGTAAGTATAAAATCAATTAGTATTACTTGCCATATAATCTAAAGAATATTACAAATAACAATTTATGGAAACTAATTCTCAAAATTATAGAAAGATTAATAATGTTTTATTTATTACTTTTAATATTTATAAACTATAATATATAATGAACAAATTTTTATATAAGATAATTATAATAGTTTTATACTCTACTTGATGAATTGTATTCGAATATAATTATATAATAACTATTTTAAATATTGGAAAAGCCAAACATGTTTATTAATATTATTTTAAATTATTTATTGTTGTTTAAAGAATAAATTTATCTAAATTTTATAATTTATAAAATGTTATAAATTATTTATAAAAATATTAACCTACTATATATTGGTTGAGAAGTAAGTGATTTTTTATTATGTGCATAAATGATCTCTTCAAATTGTTATAATTTAATTGGCCGTTGATTTTTAAATTTATTTATTATAATTATATCCAAAGGATAATTCAATTACAACTTTCCAAATAATCTACTTAATTTAAGAAATAATTATTTCTGGTAACTAATTGTTGAAACTATGAAAGAGTAATAATGTGGTCAAAATTTTATATATTTATAAATTACATAAAATAATAAACAAAAAATTTTATTTGAATTGACATAATGATTTTATCCTCCTATATATTAAATGAGAAGACACTTAGTGATTTCTGTTGACGTGTCGCTCATAGGTGAATTTTCAAGAAATTGTTATAATTTGATTGGTCGATTGTTCTTAATTTTTATTTATTTAATTTAGATCTAAAAATTTAAGGTAAGTCTAAAATCATTTAACATCACTTGCCATATAATCTAAAGAATATTACAAATAAACAATTATGGAAACTAATTCTAGAAATTATAGAAAGATTAATAATTTTTTTATTTATTACTTTTAATATTTATAAACTATAAAATATAATGAACGAAATTTTATATAAGATAATTATAATAGTTTATACTCTACTTTATGAATTGTATTCGAATATAATTATTAAATATTAAAAAATCCAAGCATGTTTATTAATATTATTTTTAAATTATTTAGCGTTCTTTAAAGAATAAATTTATCTGAATTTTAAAATAAGTTATAAAATGTTATAAATTATTTATAAAAAGATAAAACCTACTATATATTGATTGAGAAATAACATAAATGATTTTTTAGTACGTGCATGAATGGACTCTTCAAATTGTTATAATTTGATTGGCCGATGATTTTTAATTTTATTTATTATGATTGTATCTTAAGGATAACTCAATTACAACTTTCCAAATAATCTACTTATTAAGAAATAATTATTTATGGTAAATAATTGTTAAAACTATGAAAGAGTAATAATATGATCAAATTTTTTAATATATTTATAAATTACATAAAATAACAAATAAAAATGTTTATTTGAATTGATATAATGATTTTATATTCATATAGAAAGCCTTATATTTTTATATAAAGTATCATAATAACTATTAATGTTTAATAAATTTCATGCATGCTTTATAAATCATTTATAAAATTATAAATAAATTTATAAATTATTTATATTGCCTTATCAGATGTTTTAAATTATTATAAGAGGTTCTAAGTCAATTATAGAAGCTTATATATTAATTTATAAAATGTATTTTGCAAATTAATTTTATATTAAATGAGAATTCATTCAGTTAATATTTTTTAGGTGTCTTTGAGTTTTAGAAAAACTATTACAATTTGATTCCTTAATAAATTTTCTATTTTATGTATTTTATTAGTAAGAAAATCACTTCTAGAACCAATTTTTATCAGTATCCAAACGATATAAATATATTTCATAAAATAATTTATGGTAATTAAATATTTGATTTATATAAAATATATGCAATGCTCATAAAATCATTTTATTACTCAAGTGTTTATAAACTACATAATATATTTCAAAAGTAATGTATATAATTAATATAGTAGTTTTATATTGGGTAAACGACCTATTTCCCCATCATAACTATCATATAGTAATACATGCATACAAACTTTGGACCTGATATATCAACCTATTTCTCCCCAAAAAGAAAGATTGAAACCCGATTCCCCCTAAATTTTGAAGAATGTACTAATACCTACAAATGACGGTTTAAAGTAGGTTTAGTATTCTTTTTCTGATTTTTTTTTAGTTTTTAGGGTTCCAAAAGAGGTGAATCGCTTAGGGGAAAATTAATTGAGATTCGGGTCGGGTTATAATTGATTCTTTACGGTCAGGTTGTACCAATGTTAATCGAAACCATTGGATTTAATATCGGTTAACGCTATAGACAATTAAAACCAAACTCAATTTTTCGTCTGTGTGGAAACGAGTTTTGATCTTTCATTTTGCGGAGAAATAGGTTGCTATAGTTTAATTGTGTGCAATTCGGACGAGGTCCAAAATTCGTGTGGATCTGTTAGTATACGATAGTTATGGAGTGGAAATAGGTCGTTTACCCTTTTATATTCCTATGTAGTTGAATATGAATATATAGAGAATGTGTAAATCATATTGTTTTATCTTTTAATCTTAATAAAGAGTAAAGACATATGACTTTAGCTATAAATTATTTAAAAATTAAATGTTTCAATACTACATACCTTCAAAACTCACTTATATTAAAAACTGAATTATGAATATTATATATAACTAATTTTAGTAAAAAAATTTAAATACAAAATATCAACAGATATATAAAATAGTCATAATCATATTTTTCAAAAATAATTATTCTTTAAAAATATTTAACAATAAAAACATATACATTTTTTATGATGAAAAAATATCTTAATTTGACAAAATATAATAAATATATTGTTACAAAACATTCATACCCGCAAAATTGCGGGTATCCACCTAGTATTACATTGTTTGACTCCAATTTTGAATATGTTTCGACTAATATTAGTAACCGAATCATCTGGTACCCGACTACCATGTTAACTACATGGACTAATAAAGCTTTATTCCTAATAAAAATATTTCTTATTTGTCAACTCTTATTACAGATAAGAGCTGAAGAGATTTTTATAAAAAAAAAAAAAAACATGTGCATTATTAAATGGGAAAATAGCATAAAAACCTCTAAGGTGGTAGTTACTTACGCTTTAAACCCTTAGAGTTTTTTAGAAGTCTTTTAAACTTTTAAGTTGATAAATTTAGTATATTAAACCTTCAATCTTGCTTACTTGTACATCAAGTCAAAAATGTAACCGATAATATTCAAAAACGATGACGTGTCGGTTTGTTTTTAAAAAAAAAAATTTACTAATAAATAAATATAAAACTATAGAAAATGTAAAAATTCATTAAAAATTAAAAAAAAAAATATAAGTGACTGCCACCTTGAAGTTTTTTTATACTATTTTTCCATTATTAAAATATAAGTGACTAAGATTGAGCACAAAAGAAACTAACTGTTTACAATTTTATATATGGCACATCATTGCTTGTTGTTGCCACGGTCAACGAGAAATGACCAGATAATTCCGATGCAAAATCATCAGATCAAACACTTATAGCGTATTTCTATTTACATGAAGATCTGTACAAGATAGTCAGAAATGTGGAAGGAAAAAAACCGGAATCAGATCAAATCCAACTATTAGAGAGAGAGCTATTACGATTTATGACAGTAACTAAGATCATCATATCAGGGACAACACGTGTGACTTGGACGAAACACCATATGCGTGTGAGTGAAGCTGGTTCTGTCAGAAGGCTCGACAGAGTGTATTAGTCGTGGCCAAGTTAGAAGAGTGTTGCTGTTCAATGGGACTGTTCGTGGTACTACAGATTCTGCTTCTCTTTGGTTCTGAGATCCTCACGTTGGAGATTGCAACCACAAGCACATCGACCACACCGCTTTCATCTTCTTCCTCCTCCTCTGTGTTGGAGAATGAATCAGTCGGTGAATCATCATGTGTTGTCTTCTTCTTCTCTCTGTTAGCTCTGTTTAGGTCAGTAATCTTTATCGGACTGCGAACCTGAAGACATGGAGGAGACCCTCCTTGACTCTTGTGCTTAGACTTGATACACATTGTCTTGAGTGTTCTGTCTGTGTAAAATAGTATCCATGGATGCCCTGAAACACACAAGTGAACCTATAATGGTAAGCATCAAGAAAAGGATATAGAGGTACAAAGAGATTAAAAGGCTTACTTAGCACTTCATCAGCTGTGATCCTAGCGGATTCGTCTCTTGTTAGCATTCTTGACAATAGATCACGAGCTGGTTTGGAGACTGACTCCCACACTCCTGAGTTGAAATCAAGCTTCACTTTCTTGATTGCTTCGAAGATAGCATCCAAAGAGTCTCCCTTAAAAGGGAGCACACCAGATAAGAGAGCGTATAAGAGTACTCCTGCACTCCACACGTCAACTTTCTCTGAATAACTTTCAGAAAGAACTTCAGGTGCTACATAAGCAGGACTTCCTGCCAATCCAGACAACGTTTGACCTATCCAAAAGCACCAAACAAGTTACATAAGTAAACCTTCACAACTCAATTAAGCAGCAAAGAGGAGATATTTGTTTTACCTTTTGCAATTCTCATGGCGAGGCCAAAATCAGCTAACTGAATCTTCCCAGCAGATGTTAAGAGAATATTCTCAGGTTTGATATCTCTATGCACAACACCCATCTCATGACAATAATTGATAACTAGCATAAGGTCCTTGAATATATTAGCCGCTCTTTGCTCAGAGTACCTCCCCTCCTTAACCATCTGATCAATCAAACGTCCACCAGAACACAGCTCCATCACAAGATGAAAACAATCCGCCTCTTCATAGACAGCATGCAATGTAACAACCCGAGGATGACCAGACAAATGCTGCATAATCTCAACCTCCCTATGAACAGTCTCCTCACCCTTCTTTAAAGTTTTACAAGCAAAGTCAATCCCATTACTCTTCGACCTACACATCCTAACCGACCCGAACTTCCCTTTCCCAATATTAGGACCAAACACATAATCATCATCAATCCTATTCTTCCTACCAGTCTGCGTAGAAACATCTATACACCCAATCTTCCTCTTCAAACCTCTCCCTGACGAAACCAGAGACGAAGCACCACAGGGAGGCGCAGTAGCGACGCCGGCGAGGCGTCTCTTGAAGGAACAACCAACAGAGTCAGTGTCATCATCATTCTCCTTGCAACGCTTCTTGAGTCTAGCGTAGCCTTCTAGCGAAAAGTGGGACCTGAAGTTGGATGATCGTGAAGCAGAGGCACATGTTAAATCCTCGGAGCCTTCAGCTTCACTACTTCCTTTCCGCTTCTTCCTCATCAAAACAGATTAACAAACCGAGATCTCACATCAGAGTCACTTACTTTACATAAAAGGATGAGTCTTTTTCTCCTATGGAAACAAGAATGAAACGAATTAGTGATAAAGCAATGGACTTTACAAGCTTCAATGACTTTAACAGCGAAATCACAAAACTTTCCTATCGAAACAGCTAAAAGCTACACTCAATTGAACTTTAAAGGTAATGAAATTTGGGAAGATAACGAACGAACCTCGAGAATCACCAAAAGAAGGTAACTTTTTTCGCCGATCAGAAAGGGTGATTGGGAGGACCCAATCGAGGCGAAATTGCAGGAGAATGAGAGAGGAGAAGACTGATAACGGAATCGAATTCCGAGGAATAAAAAAAAATGAGTTGAACGAAGATCGAAACCCTAAGAACAATGTAAACGAAAGCGATGTTTAGGGGAAAAAGAAGAAACTTTATTAAGCGTCCTGAATCTGGTGATGATGCAGCAGCAAATAAAAACGAGTTTGTGTGATTGATTTTATGTTTCTAGACCGGCGCAGATGTCGGTAGTCAGAAAACCGGTTTAGTGGTTTGCTATTGTGTTGATTGAACCATTAAGATCCAACTCAACATACACCTCTTCTACTAATCTCCTCGTAAAACTATTTATAGCTAGTATCTTATACTCTTTTCATTTACGATCGAACCAAAATGTAAATGAGGTCGACATTTCATTTTCCACCATTTTATTGACCAAAACCACAGCTTGAGACAGACACACACTTTACCCTCAACACACAGAGTCTACTGATCAGTGTTAAATGCGATTGTTGTTGGAGTCTAAAACTGATAATCCTAATTTAGAAACTAATCAAACAATAATAAGAGAGATCATGGTCAAAGATTTTGTTTATTGAATTTACAAGTCCAACCGAGATAAATAATATAAAAATAATTTTATTTTTAGCTGAAATTTTAGGGGCTGACAAAAAAAAAAAAAGCTGAAATTTTAGGTAATTTTCAGAAGAAATAGCAAAAAAAAATTGTATTTCTTTCTAGTTCGACTTGTAGACGAGACCATTGACCTTAATGCGTTTATTATTGTTTGATAAATCTCTAAACTTGAATTACCAGTTTTAGGTTTCAAATAGTTGTGTCATGCTTAAATTCAAGCTTCACGACTTACCACCAAAACAATGCAACTCATACAAAAGCAATTTGATCATATTCAAAGTGTAGATGCTATGTGCAATCCCATTAGCTTGCAGAGGTCTAACACAATACCATACTGTTTACAAACTACTGAAATCAACGAGACACAATCATTCTCTAACAAAAGGTTGATAACTATAACATGTAACCACATCTACAATAGCCTAAAGATCCTATAAAAAAAAACCCAGCTTTGACCTCTCACTAAACCTGACTCCCGTTGAAACATTAAAACCGGTTCAACCGGTCTTTACACGAGCTCGGGTATATAATTACAGAGTCTAGTGACAACCCGCCTTTGGTATGTGTACAATCGATCTGAGTCATCGAAAACTTGATCTTCGTCGATGAGCTTCTTGATTCCCTGACTACAAAATCTCCAGCGTGGTAGTGATTCCACCTTCCCCGCTCGGTCAACATGCATTGAGACGAGGAGTATTGACCATCTTCAGTCCAGAGCTGAAACCGAACCGGTTTAATGTCCCAACCATGTACTTGTTCTGTATTACAAACCCGTCGACCAAACCACTTGCCAGATTGACCTAGCTGCAGCCTGAAGAAGATACTGTAGGTTCCTGCTGGGAACGGGAAATCAATCTCACCGTCAACTTCAAACCACCAAGTTTGTTGAAGGTAAGCTACAGAAGCAAACCTGCAAGAAGAAGAATCAATAAAAAGGCTTTCTACTTTAAAATCGTAGAAATAAAGATCTTAGAAAAACTAACCGAGATTCATCTGTGGGAATATGACTCCAATATCGACGATCATCAATACCTGTGATTGATAAGCCTTTAGCTGAAATGCTTAGACAAACACCACCGCTTCTTTTATCTATCCATACCTTCTGCATAAAACCAATACAATTCGTTTCAAAATACACAAAAATTTTCCCCGCAAAAAACAGAGGAATACAGAGAGGAGAGACTAATAATACCTTGGTGCCTTGATCGAATGAGTTAACCCTGCAGAGACAAGCGTAAATATCTCTTTTCTGAAGATTTTCCGGGAACTCGCCAAGGATTCTCTCGAGAAAAGCCTCGTAATTCGGAGGAAGCTTCGATTCCCAGACGAAATCAGCCCATGAAGCGCCACGAAAAGCCCTGTTTAGATTTGACAATCTACAGATCTCGACGGGGTCCAAATTCTCAATGATCAGAGCCACACAATCTTCTGGCAAATCCCCTAAACAAGACGAAGACGACGAAGACAGATCCTTGTGAAGACCAGAGTGACTCGCACCCATCAAAACCCTTCCTTGTCTTGCACGAGATCAGAAAATATCAGAGGTGGGTTTTAAAGAGATTCTTGAATGGTCCTGAAAGTTGAAAGCTTTCGTCGTGGGGATTTGGGAAAATCAAACGTGTTTAGAGAAGAACAGAGCAATAGAATACAGAGGTTTGGTGAGGTGGTGATGACAGACAATGGTGGTGGTCTATATGATGTGCTTTTTTTAGGATATTGGATGGTGACGCAAAAAGGCATGTAGATCGTGTAATAATTAATTATCTTTTAAGATTCCGAAATATAATAAAATTAAATTAGTTTTTGAACCATACAATTAATTTTAAAATTTAAAGCTGTTGGGTTCTACGTTTAAGTTTTGTTTCATTTTGTCCGTTTTTCTTTGTTTTATTGTTTTTCTAATCCGTGCAATAATCCTACCATTCATGAGTTGTAAGAAGTCAGATAAACAAATTTAATAAAGGAATAAATGTACACATATATCTTTAGCAATTTTCTGTTATGATACGTGATCCAGGATGTCAACGACCATCTGTTATGAACATGTTAGATCGCGTAGTGGTTGTCATAACGCTTCTCCCATAAACACGATTGTTGTTGTGGATATATGTTTTCTCAATTAGTGATAAGATTATTTATTTGGTCATAAACACAGAAGGACAAAGAAAACTTCAAACCTTCATTTCTTTATATGATCATCAACATTACCTACTGATTTGGTTTAAGTCTATCTAATCTTCATGACTCTCGTGACAGAAAAAAAAAAGGAAATATCGAGTATGTTAAGATATTTTAACAGTTAACTGTTTTTAATTATTTAACACATATACAATGAGATATTTTAATGATCAAGTGTTTCACATTCATGCATATCAAAGACGAAAATATCTATTACATCATTGCTGTACGTACTATTTTAATGGATTATGACCTTGGATATTCATATTTGTCGACAAACAAAGTTAGATATTTATTTCCTCCAATCAAACTAATGCTCAACTAAAATTCACATTTATGTTCTCAATACCATGTGAAAAAGTTTTTGGCATGTAATTTGCTTATGTTTTATTTTATTCTTTTGTCGGCATTAACTTTTAGGCTTGTAGCCTTACGTATTTGAGGATCAGGCCGATTTAACGTTGTTAGAGCACATTTATCTCTGATGCTTACGGGTGTTTAAGAAGGGAGGGTCAACAAAAAACAAAAACTGAGTGTTTAAGTTGCTTCCATGAGCGTCGAATTTTCAGTGTTGCTTGGCATATTTTGCGGATCCATGACACATGGCGGTTCGTGACTAGTTTTTTTTTCTATTTCTTTTTGTTTTTAAATACAGAAAAAATAAAAAAAAAATAAATATCTCCTAGTGGAGTGTTGTGATAATCATGCTCTTAAGGGTGTAGGACATTTTTTGTTATCTTTTATGTTTATTTATGAAAACAAAACTATATACATATAAAATATTTCTGTACCTATTTAATTTCATTTTTAAAATTTTCTATATAAAAATATATATTTAAAAGAAAAAAAAACCTTTAAATTATTAAAATTTGGGATACATGGTTTTGGAACTGGGTCGCATCTTTTGTCCCCTTAATTAGCTGGCCCTGGTGACGATGAAAAATATTCATCGTTTTGGTTAGATAATGGATGTCGATGCAAAAGTCTCAAACTTCATTTCAACTTGACTATGACACATTGACATAGGACTGTGAAAACGACCAAGGATAATATCGAATAAATATCTAACTTAGCTACTGAAAGAAAAACAAGAAAATGCATAAACTTATGAATTGCTTAAAGAAAGGAGATGTTCAATTGGTTGGTTAGAGAAGAAAGGAGATGTACAAAAGATAAGGACATATTACCGGAGAAACATGAAGTATGCAGTTTACCAAAAAAAAAAAAACAAGAAGTATGCATGATAAATACTTTTTGAACTAAGTTTGTTTTTCTTTTTAATTATTCTGTTTGCATCTTGATCTTTTTTCATTGGCGAACACAAGTTATATAACTCTAAGTCTCTATTTACTTTTCCTTTTTAAAAAGTTAGTTTCACTAAAATATCGTGAAAATCACATCTCGCAATCAGACACCACGGCAAAATAATTTAAAATTAACAATAACTAAATAAAAAGTTTGAAAACAATTTCCGAAGGAGCCCGTAAAAGTTTGAAACGAAAACGGCCCATGCTTGTAAAACCAGCCCAATAATCTACGGTGCCTTTGTTCTTTTCTGGATCACCAGTAATGAAACGTTTTATGAACTTAAGAGTGCTATATTGATTGTTGTTGTTAGTTCAACTAACTCTAATAAAGTATACAACAAACAACAGCATTCAATATACAGTATAATATTTTTAAATTAATACTTTATAAGTTAATATACATTAAAATTTTCAATAAAATAATATAATTTTATAGTTTCAAATTGATCTGTTTTTTATTCAATTAATATATTAGTAAATTAATAAAAAATATCGTTTTGGTGTATTTATAGAAATTTCACTCTAAGTTGATTTACAACCTTTCACAATCTCCAGATCCACTATTTTCCATTTATCCTTTTTGTAAGATATTCTTATCTTTGAAGAACTTGTGAGCATTTCTCTTTCTAATAAAAGTTGATTGTCGTTGTGCAGCTACTGTCACTACTGTCCAGAAAGGTTTCAGAAATCCATAAATAATGTTTCTTCTAAATTAAACCGTTACAGAATCAGTATGTAGTTTTAGAAGACAGTAGTATAGAATATTGAGAATATATATATATAACATTATCTATTAATTTAATTATCATATTATTAGTGATGTTATCATCCATTAAATTTGGCTGGACCTTTTATGCTAAGTGCAAAATCACGTGGTTTTGAAGTATGTGTAAAACAAAAAGAAAGTGTAAAACAAATTAGCACTTTTGTAGTTATTGGCGAGAATTATATAAGAAAACGATGCCATGCAACTATATACGTATACGCAATCTATATAAAGTACATATTAAATAATGATATTCCTGTTTCCCTAGGCCCCCAATTTATGACAAAGTATTTTTAGTCATTTCTTACGGCATTGCCAATTATTTACTTCTCCCACAAATTTCTTCTCAAGTAGGTTAAATATATTGTTTCTTTTGCCTTCTTATGTAAACACTGATTGATGTCACAAGTGTTCTAGAATTATTAAGTTTCCAAAACGGGTGTTCTAGAATTATTTCACTAGTTAGATGATATATAGATGACCTTCTATGTAGATACCAACCATGTGTTTGTGGTCGGTGGTAACATGATGTTCCATGGATCCTATAAAACCTGAATTTAAATCCATTTATATTTAGATTATCAGAACATGTAGTTACTGGAGTTTTTATATTTTCTCTCCGAAGAATGGTTTACCATTTTTCTTACGTAGAAACTAACTAAATGTTGATTAGTTGATGTGATAAAGATGACCAACTCAATTTGTATATTATAACTTGAGCAAATCGAAAGTCTCCCCCCCCCCTCCTCTCCGTGTAATACAGTTTAAGAGTGAGATATCTAACTAGCTAATATTGACCTTATACTACTTTTCAATATTAGTTAATAACTAACTTATTTAGGTTTAATTAATATGCATCGTTCGTATATAATGATATATTTTTAATTGTATGGCTAACAAACTTTCTGATTAAACTATGGGAAGCCCGACAAGTCCACTAGACCACTCATCCTGACTGGTACATAACGTGGTTGATACAACAAACTATGAATTAGGAAAATTCATATTATGTGAGAAGGAAATTAAAAATTAGAAGTAGACCAATGGCTCGATATTTGACTCCTCCCCACGACTGTCGTTTTACTTTTGTGAAAGGTCAAACCCTATGCTCATGGGCAAACAAACACTTACGACCAAATTTGTCATTTATTTATTTTCTAACCTTAATGATTCTGTCAATTCAAACTAAGAAAACATATACTTTTGACCCTTTGAATTACTTCGTTGATTAATATAACCACCTTTAATCGTCGTTAAATATAATGTTTTTTGTCCAAGAAAGGGACCTTCTCCCTATTAGAATTTTACTTATTAAATCTTCTGTAAAACTAATAATAATGGCCATACGTTGTTTTTTCTTATAAATATTCATCGATACTCTTTTATTTTCCGTGCAGGGATGTCTTTGTTTTGTTACACTCCTAAGAAGATTAGTTGACTTTTGTCTGTGCAAAAAAACAAGAGTAATTAGTTAAAAATGTATTATGTCGAACTTTACTGGTTTATTTCAGTTTATAACTTGTTAACTTATATGCTCTTAATGCATCGATCATTTGATTTTTTGATTTCTTAATTTGTTCTTTCTAAGGGGCTGGCCACATGCGTACGTAACAGACAACTTGACGAACTTTCTCCACAATTCTCTCGAATCCTCGTGTTCGTGTTGTAAAGCTCCAACAAGCTTTAATTATAAGTCTTATTTCTTCTATAACCACAAGTAAAAAGTTCTCATTTCTTCTGAATCAATATAGCAGACAAATTTACAATGCTTATTCTGAAAATAAATATTTAGTGGCATCTACAAGGAATGAATATTAGGATACACTATATATTTCTAACTTGTAAACGTAAATTCATAACTGTATAAAGGGGAGTAAAAAAGTAAAATAAATTAAAATAGAAAAAAATACAAGAACGGTATGTTCACAGTTTGAAGATAGGTATCACGTGGCCAGCTTTTTTTTGTGTTAGAAACACAGTCAATAAGTTTATGCAACGTTCTTGAACAGAACATGTTCGGACCTAAGAGCACTTTAAGCAAATACACTCTCATCAGGGAACAGCTCCGTCCAATAATTAGTTTTTTTTCGATTCTTTATTCCAATTTAAACTCTAAAAATATGATTGCAGGTACTTTATAAACGCAACCATTTCAAATTTCATGCGACCAGGTTCGGATATTTAAACCATAATCAGAACAAGATGGCAAAACAGGCCTATTTAAATCAACTTGAGCCATTAGTGATAGCATAATATTGATTCTCTAGTGAAATATAAAAAAATCATAGAGATGAATATAAATACTCAAATGAAGATATTTCAAAGCTAATATCAGGTTTGATGAGTTTGTTACTAGTATTAAGTTAACAATAAAATAATAGCTAATTGAGTTGTCTCTATCTAAGTACATCCCCCTAACAATCACATCCCAAACCTCTTAATTAATTAAAGACTATTATTATACTTTCTAATACTTTTTTGATAAATTTCACTAAAACCCTAATGGGTTTTCTCCAGCCAACATGAAGCTTGCCTACTAATATCATATCACACAAACTGACAAGCCTGTATACACATATCAGTACACCGATCTAGCCCTAGTTAACACAATATAATGTTCGGTTTGTGTAAAACTGTTGCTTGAAGACAATTTCAAGTAAAACAATGAAATCATGTTAATCTCCTGTTTCTAACTCCCTTAAGCAGGTCTAAGCTCTTAGGATTTGTCTTAACTAATTACACTATGTATAGTAGTTTCTAGGTCTAAATTTTAAACTTGTCTTTTTGACCCATGATTACTAATGAAGAAATAACTTTTTGTCCCCAATTATGTAACATTCAATTGGTATTATCTTAATGAAATGACGGAAAGTTGAATAATAATGAGTGCATTTCAAGAAGACCTAGTTAGGTGTTTTTTTGTGGGTGGGAAGTATAATTGCATGGTTTGCTGCAAAAAACTTGGTCCCGTGGCTCAATGGGTAAAAGTAAAACTGTCATTGGTTTAACCTCATGGGTCCCAAAAGCCGACTAAGATTATAAAGCCAAAAAGATAATGATAATATGATTCATCTCTAAGGTTAGTTATGATCTGAACTTAGAATTAGCAGATGTAGTGGTTGATAACAGGATCTAAAAGCTGACATACGTTGTTTTGTAATAAGATTAATCCTGAGTTTGACGAGTTGAATTTTTTTAAAGTAATATGTAATGATAATGATTAAAAACACATGACAAGCAGATCTAATGAGGAGATTCTGAGCATGAATGAGAACATAACTGAAAAGTACTTGTCATGTTGGTGTATATTTGCTACCCTGGTGTCAAAAGATTGTATTAGATACAGGAATTTTGGCATAGATATGATATAAAATAAGAAGCAATTATGAACACAATATATAATGTAAATCTTAAACTCTTTTTTCCATGTCTAATAACTGTATGTGTATCAAGTTTCAAGTTACAATACCAATTTATTATTATTATTATAATTATTAGTTTATTATCAGGGTTACCAAAAAAAGAGTTTATTATCATATCTAATGGAGAGGAAGAGTCCACAAAACTGATCTCCTAAAATGAAGCTGTAAATTTGCCTAAGTGTTTTAATGCCCATATGATCACAATAAACTAGGAGGAAATAGGAACCTTCATTTCATGATCTCCTAATTTTATTTACGACATTTTTTTTTCCAAAAACGATGCCCTTTCACACGTACAGTATAATGAATCATGTATGGTTTCTATAAACATATTTAAAGTTTTCTAAATGGTATAACCCTTTTTTCATCAGTTCAAAAAAAATAACCCTTTTTTCATCCTGCAACTATTTTTTGAGAACATTATTTATTATTATCTAATGAGAGTTATGTGTAGAGACTTGCCTTGTCTATTTAAGCACTCATCACAATGGTTGACGAATATGCGCCAGCACTCAACTCCTCTTTCTTCTCTTTGTCTCTTTCCTCTACACGTTTGTAGTTTCTTTCTAAAGAACACAAACCCAAGAAGAAGTCAGAGACAAAAAAAATATAGTTTCATTTGGTGTTCAACCAAAGACAAATCATATATACTCATACTGTGATGTGGGCGTTGTTCATTTGGGTTTCTCTGCTTCTCATAAGCATCACACATTGGGTATACTGGAAAAATCCCAAATGCAGAGGGAAGCTTCCACCTGGCTCCATGGGTTTTCCTCTACTCGGAGAGACTATCCAGTTCTTCAAGCCAAACACAACTTCAGACATCCCTCCTTTTATCAAAGAAAGGGTTAAGAAGTGAGTGTCTCTCTTTTCTCATTCAAAACCAATGTGATTAATGCTGCACAAAGGTTTTTAAAAACTGTTGTTAATTTGTTCAGGTATGGTCCCATTTTCAAGACCAATCTAGTGGGGAGACCAGTTATTGTATCTACAGATCCTGATATGAGCTACTTTGTGTTTCAACAAGAGGGTCGGTGTTTCCAGAGTTGGTATCCAGACACATTTACAAACATCTTTGGGAGAAAGAATGTGGGTTCACTACATGGGTTTATGTACAAGTACCTTAAAAGCATGGTCTTGACTCTCTTTGGCTATGATGGTCTCAAGAAGATGCTTCCTCAAGTTGAGCTGACTGCAAATAATAGATTAGAGCTTTGGTCAAATCATGAATCAGTAGAACTCAAAGATTCAACCGCAAGTGTGAGTTTCAGACATAAGACTTCTTAATTGTTCTCTTATTGCTTTATTTTCTTACTGATAATATGTTGGTATCATCAACTTATCAGATGATATTTGATCTCACCGCGAAGAAGTTGATAAGCCATGATCCAGACAAGTCATCAGAAAATCTAAGGGCTAACTTCGTAGCTTTCATTCAAGGACTCATCTCATTCCCTTTTAACATTCCAGGCACAGCTTACCACAAATGTCTTAAGGTGAATGAATATCAATAGCCACCACTTTAAGCATTGCCTGCCTCTGATATGTTTTACTAATGCTGGAAAATGATCCTTGCAGGGTAGGGAAAATGCAATGAAAATGTTGAGGAACATGCTTCAGGAGAGGCGTAAGAAACCACGCAAGATTCCAAGTGACTTCTTTGATTATGTCATTGAAGAGATTCAGAAAGAGGGGACGATTCTGACAGAAGAGATAGCACTGGATCTAATGTTTGTATTGCTATTTGCCAGCTTTGAAACAACTTCTCTTGCTTTAACTTTAGCTATCAAGTTCCTTTCAGATGACCCTGAAGTTCTAAAGCGTTTAACGGTCAGTGAAGGGATACAAATCATATAGATAGAACTGACCAATATCTTCTGTTTTTTTTTTTTTTAATTTATCAAAAGTATTATCATGATTAGGAAGAACATGAGATGATTCTGAGAAACCGGGAAAATGTAGACTCTGGACTTACATGGGAAGAATACAAGTCAATGACTTACACATTTCAGGTTTGCTTAAGAGTTTAATTAAAGTAATGATTGATAGTTTCCTACGTTTTACTTAGCTGACTAAGTCTGATCTTGTGTAACTAAGCAGTTCATAAACGAAACAGCAAGATTAGCTAATATAGTTCCTGCAATCTTCAGAAAGGCGTTGATAGACATAAAATATAAAGGTATGATAGATAAACTATAACGATAATATACACATTTCTGAATGATTAATTTTCTTATATATATTACTTTAAGACATTTTATTCAATGATGCACATAGATTATACAATACCAGCAGGCTGGGCGGTGATGGTCTGTCCACCAGCTGTACATTTGAATCCAAAAAAGTACGAAGATCCCTTAGTCTTCAACCCATCAAGATGGGAGGTGAGGTCTAAAACTTTTTATTGAGTAACTTCTAGTCCAAGTTAAACTGAAACTTCTTTTTTAAACAAAACTAAATTTGTCATATACAGGAATCAAATGCTAACAACGCATCAAAGCACTTCATGGCGTTTGGTGGTGGAATGAGGTTCTGTGTTGGAACTGACTTCACTAAATTGCAAATGGCTGTGTTTCTTCACAGCCTGGTTACAAAATACAGGTTTGAAATAAAGCAAATCTTGTTGCAGTACTCTACTAAGTCATATGCTTATATATATATATAGTGTTAGGAAAATTAATAAGGCTGGTTTTTGGAGTTTTATTATCAGGTGGGAGGAGATTAAAGGAGGGAATATAGTTCGAACTCCAGGATTACAGTTTCCAAACGGTTACCATGTCAGACTCCACAGAAAAATACACTAAGAGAATGTTACAAAGTAAAAACGAAGCTGTTGTACATTTTGAACACCCAAAGTTAAACGGGGGAAGATGTACCTTGAGTCTCAATTAGACTAAGGATGAGAATCAGCTACAAGGTGAATACACAATTTTGATTTCAAGCTGTCATGTGTTTGGTCAGAAACTGTAATATGTATAGTGTTTATATATTTGATCACAGGCATGTAAAATTTTACTTTTGAACTCCTGACATGCATCAGGAGATTTTTCAATGAAAAATAAAGATCTTATTACTATATGAATTATCCTTAAACGTGGTTCCAATACATATATAAAAATGGTTCACATATAATTCAAACTATCAAAGAATCCCACTCAGTCAAATACTTAAAAAGAAAAACACAATTAAACTTTAGTTACAGTTAGAAAACAAAAGGAGCAACACAAAAAGGACAATAACACCTTTTCAAAAAAAAAAAAACAATAGTTATGTTTTGAAAATCAACAAGACCACTTGGAAGTCTCGATACAGTCCACGTGATGGCACCATGTGCAAAATTTGTTCCCATTCTCTCCTCTGAGCAGCATCACAATCCCAACCGCTAAACCTCCAACGACCAAAACAGCAGCGATAAAGAACAACAAGTACTGGCAAGGGTTATATTTTGATTTGGCACGAGGAGCACCGTACTGAGAAATAGAGTTGTGAGACTCTTCCCACCCGTACTGAGGCCTGACTAGTAGTACAAACCCGAGGAGAAATCCGGTTAAGAACCCACCAATGTGTGCAAAGTTGTCAACTCGAGGAAGCAGACCTATTGCTAAATCGATTGCCACAATGAACAAGATGGTGAACAAAGCAGCAAGCTGTAAAAAAAAAAAAAAGAAACGATGTTACTACATTCATGTCTGTTTCTTGAGAAAAAAGATTGGCATGTGCGTACCTTGTTGGCGTATATGGTCCAGTTGGTGAGAAGTTCGGATAACATAGCTCCAAGGAGTCCAAGGAGAGCGCCTGAGGCGCCAACAGAGATACTGTTTCGAAGGAAGAGTGCGGAGAGGATGCTACCACCCAATCCAGATATCAAGTAGATAAGCCCCACTCTTACTGCATATTGATCATTTGTTACAAGAGATATATGTTGAAAAACATGAGAATGAGCTTTGTGTAAGGACTTACTGAATCCAAACTGCTGCTCAAGGCGGAAACCGATGACGACCACATTGAACATATTAACAACAAGATGAATGACACCGGCATGGAGCCACATAGAACTGACTAGCCTCCATTTTTCATTACCTTTCACGACTTTGCTCCATTCCAATGCTCCCATCTTCTCCAATCTGAAACCCACAACGGCAAAGTTTAAACTTGAATTCTAATAGCAACCAGAGAAAACCAATGGCAAGTTTGAAATACACCACAGACATGAGTTCTTGTAAGGCAGAAACTGATCAAAAGCTTGAAACTTGGGGAAAAAGTTTGAGACTTTTGGAGTTAAAAAGGAGAAAAAAAAGACTTACGTTGAAGAAGTTGGGCCTAAGAGAGGGTTCTCGCTGAGTGGCTGGAACGAGAACCTACGGAGAAACCTTGGCACGCAATCTCCGTTGGCGCCAGCAACCGTCTTAGGGCAGTCGTTGACGAACATGACAACGATGAAGACGGCGATACAAGCCAAGACGATGACAGGAGTTAGCCATGCCGTCCACTGGGTGTTCCCTCTGTTCTTCCTACTCGCCATTGTCTCTCCTCTGTTCGTATCAAGAACCAAAAAAAAAACAGAGTTTTTTTTTAATCAATAGATCAAAGAGACAAATAGATTGAAACAGGAAACATTAAACCGACACGAACATCAATGATCAGAGATTCAGACAGAAGTCTTTAACCTTTAATTATCTTTGAATTTTGAAAAAAAAAGGAAATATACGTAACGGAACAATCAATTTCCCAAGAGTATACTCACAACGTAATTATCTGTAAGAGCAATAACGTCAAGAGTTTTTGGTGATGGCAATGCCGTTTTTTTTTAACCTTTTTTCTGATCAAAATCTCAGGCCTGAGGGGAAACAAATCAGACGTGAAATCAAATTGGTAGTGTTAAATATATATTGATTAGTTTTTTTTTTCCTTTTAAAAACGTATTTCAGTTAACCTCATAGTTTGTTAGGGTATAGTATAAAAATACGTGAGAGAGAAAGAGAAAAAGTCTACGGGCAAGGTGTCATTAAGGCAAAATATTAATAACTTTATCACTAAAACAGACTCTATTATAATGTGCCTCCCACTATACATTTTTATAATAACTGATTATGATTAAACCAAGTCCGGTTAACCACACCAAACAACTACGGTTTGATATAGAACATGAATTTCATACACCATTGATATGTAATAATAAAGTTTTAAAAAAAAAAAAAAAAACCAATCCGTACATTATTATCCAATAATAAAAAAACTAATACCCGCGTATACACTACTTGTCCGGTGGTTGACAATTGACTAAATGGACCACATGAAAACTGTTTAATGATTTGTAAATATCAAAAATATCAGAATATTCAAACGATTCGTCAAAAGAGATTTTTCTGTTAATCTCTTCTTTAATCCATCTTCATCATTGCCCCCTCTCTCTCTCTCTCTCTCTCTCTATCTCTAGCACGATCGAAACAAACCCTAGAAATCCCAATTCCCCTTTCCCTCACATCAAAATCTCACCTTTTTATGACGTAACCCTCCACCAATTCCATCGATTTAGTTTTCAATGTCAACGGAGAATTCACCATCGCACGCCATCGATCCAGCGCCTCTGCTTTCGAGCGGAGATGAAAACGAGGGAAGCAACAGAACCCGAGAGAGGAGATCGGTGAGGAGACCAGGTTTAAGGGAAGCCGCGAGGCTACTAAGCCGCGCGAGTAGCAGTAGCAGCGGAGGACGCGCGATGCGGGAGCCGTCTATGGTCGTGAGGGAAGCTGCGGCGGAGCAGTTGGAGGAGAGGCAGAGCGATTGGGCCTACTCGAAGCCCATCGTGGTGCTCGACATCGTGTGGAACTTGGCGTTTGTGTCTGTGGCGGGTGCGGTTCTTGTGATGGCGAGGAATGAGAATCCGATTATGCCGCTTAGGGTTTGGCTTTTGGGGTATGCGTTGCAGTGTGTGTTGCATATGGTTTGTGTTTTGGTTGAGTTTCAGAGGAGGAGTAGGGTGAGGAGTAATAATAGGAGTCCAAGGTCACGTTCTTCTTCTTCGTCTTCGTCGGCTTCTTCTTTGGAGGAAGATGCTTTGGGTTCGAGGAGGAATTCGGATGAGGAGGTGTTGTCTCTCGGGCAGATTGAGAACGAACGCAGCAGGTATGTGGCTAGACTTGTGTAAAGCTTTTGGCTTGGTAGCACTTAGAAGAGATAAGAGTTTTTGGTTTGGATTATGATCAAATTGTAGTGTTTTCTTAGCTAAAGTGTCTATCTTTATGCATTTTACAATCTAATTGAGATTAAATGTTACTATCCATCATTTTCTGTTAGGTATTAGATAGTTACAGTAGGTTCACTACTTTCTTATAACACTAAGATTCAGCATGTCTCCATGCTACAAGCTTTCTGTATGTTACACATCAAAAGAGAGTAGTAAGTTCCATGTTTTGAGTTGTTTTATTAACTCACTTATTGTTTACAAAGCAGTGTTGCAAAGCATCTGGAGTCTGCCAACACAATGTTTTCGTTTATTTGGTGGATCATTGGGTTCTACTGGGTATCTGCTGGTGGCCAAGAACTGGCACAAGAATCCCCACGGATTTACTGGTTTGTTTGTTTCTTCCATTCTTTAGTATTCATAAGTGTTAGTCTTCTTATCATTCTGCGTCGAGTGTCTAAATACCTTGCTTGTGTTTCAGGTTGTCTATCGTCTTTCTTGGTTTCGATGTGTTCTTCGTTGTCTTCTGTGTTGCGTTGGCCTGTGTTATTGGTATTGCTGTTTGCTGTTGCCTGCCATGTATCATTGCAGTTTTATACGCTGTTGCGGATCAGGTACTTCTCGTAGCCAATTCATCTTATATCCTTAAGTCGCTACGTTTTGCTATTTGTTTTAACAATGAGAAACAGGAAGGGGCTTCAAAAGAAGACATTGAGCAGCTTACCAAATTCAAATTTCGTAAAGTTGGTGATGTCAACAAACACGCTGGTGATGAAGCCCAAGGAAACACCGAGGGGATAATGACAGAGTGTGGTACAGATTCACCCATTGAACATACTCTTCTGCAGGAGGATGCAGTAAGCATAATACACTCTATAACACACAATTAATTCTTCTCATCTTAAATTTCAAACACTAGATATGTTGTACTGTCTGATTCTTGTGATGATGCCATTTGTAGGAATGTTGCATCTGTCTGTGTGCATATGAAGACGGAAGCGAACTAAGGGAACTTCCTTGTGGACACCATTTCCACTGCTCATGCGTAGACAAATGGCTATACATAAACGCGACTTGCCCACTCTGCAAATACGACATCCTCAAGAGTAGCAACTTGGATCGTGAGGAAGCCTAGAGGAGACAGCTTTTTGCTTATTCATGACCCCGCCACAACATTTGATCAGGAAACTTACTTGGGGTCCAAAGGAAAAAAAACACGTCCGGTGTTTTTTTTATATATGATGCATTGTTTGTTATATGATATCTATACAAATTATTATATTTTGTATTTGTGTTTTGGATTGGAAAAGAATCAGGTTTGTACATGTATATCTATCTATCTTCTTTCATTTGCAACCAATTACCTCTGTGTTGACCTAGAATTGTTAGAGATTATTCATCATCATATTGACTTTTCATTATCTCGAGATTTTGATCTTCGGGTTTATAAATTTTTCGAGGCTCAAATAACAGTCTTGGGATTTGAAGAAAAACGGGCTGAAATGATATGTATAAAGCTATTTATTCATTGAAATAGGAGACTGGTGCGAACACTATATGATGTGTATAACAACACACTTCTCTTCCATATTGAGTGATTAGATAGTGGACACTCAAAGCATCTTCTGATAGCCCCATGGATTGTTGTTTGCCTAGTTCCACTGATCTCTGCACATCTCATCAACTCCGTATTTTGCCCTAGTAATAATTTATACCAGTATGAATTTCATTTAAAGTCTAAAGCCAATCGTTAATGGTGAAAGAGTTGGAACTTACTTCCAGCCAAGTTCTTTCTTAGCTCTCTCTCTTGAATAGGTTCCTTAGCGCAGCGATATGGCCATCAGCCAAGTCCATCACATGGATAATCTCTTACCTGTTTCAGACATCCTTTTTAACTTCACTAAAATGAAAATCCATTACTTTTTTTTTATTTATGTAATGTTGAATATGGGTTCATGTATGTTATATGCATCTATTATGTATCCAGTAAATGCATGTTATAAAGAAAGGTCTGACTAGTACAGAAAATATGTTTTTTTACTTGCTGACGACAGAGAAAGAAACCAGTTAATAACCAAGTTGAATTAGTTATACAAAATGAAATCTAATTGTGGAAAATTTCGACCAGAAGTAGAAGTAGACAATAGATTCAGATGTTTCATGTGGATTTTACGTATTTTAAGGATCTAGTTAACCATTTCTCCTTTTTAATACATTACTCACCTTTTTCGAAGCAGTTAAAACAGTCTGTCAATATGCAGCAACTGATCAACGGTCAAGAAAAACAAAACTTTAATTCTTTTAAGAACAAATATTGTATTTATTGTCTATCAATTTCCCAAAAAAAATCCCAAGAATTTATGGTACTATGACTATATGCAGTGATGGTGTTGAAATAATTATTCAACTATTGATTCAAGTGCAGTGAGAGTGTTGAAAAACAATAAAAAATGACGTGTTTTAATTTGTGTTAGATTCTATTCAACTAGTTGAAACAACAGAAAGTGGGGAGCATGGGCAAGTTTTAACCATTCATACAGAATCCGTGTTCGAAAATATGGGTACTTAGCCGCTTAGACGTCTGATTAATCGGTGTTCAAAGCCCATTATCGGCGAACAAAAGCGGAAACCAACTAATCGGATGCGCGTAACATTGGTTCGGATAAACAGCCCATTAAACCAATTATTGTCATTAAACAGTGAGTATTTTTTTGTTTGTATGCATTTTGTCCTATCGATTCAGCCCACAATCTCTATAACTACACCAACATAAGGAAGGGGGTAAACGTACTATTTCCCCCACGAAATTATTATATAATCTAAAATATCCATCGAACTATCACTTCGTGCTATACCTCCGCGAATTATAAGTTATAAATTTATTTCTCCATGAATCTATAGTTCGAAATCTATTTCTCCCTGAATTAATAGTTTGGAACTTAATTACACATAAACAATGGTTTAACCGGTTTATTGTTAACCAAACATTTTTAAAACCAAACAAAAATTTTAATTTTATCAAAAAAAAAACTTTCAAAATCTCTCAAATATGAAGTTTGCAAAGTTTCTTTGATGATACTGATAGTGTGGAGTATGAATAGTATATGAGCATTACTTTTTTTGGATAACAGTTGGATTATTGACTTATTTAATTGGTTTAAGTTATATAGTTAATAATAAACCAATGAAAATTATAGTATATGCGTAATTAAGTTTTGAACTATCGATTCAGGAGAGAAATAAGTTTGTAACTTTCGATTCAGGGAGATGTGGTACAAAGTCATAGTTCGGTGGATATCTGATGTTATATAATAGTTCTCATAGGGAAATAGATCGTTAACCCTAAGGAAGACCATACACTCGGATTAGTTCCTGCAAGTAGCTAACCGACAATACACTGACCATTACTCGACCGTCAAAGATATTGAGGAGTGTTTCTTACATCCATCCAGTTGCTTGGGTAACAAACTAGAGTGGGTTGTTGTATACCATGAGTACGTTCTACAAGAAAGTTCATGAGAACTGTGACAGAAATTAGGCGTGAATGGTAAGTGTTCTTATTTAGCATCTTAGAGGATTTTTTGTTTTGAATACAGTGTGATACTGTGAAGGATGAATTTGCTTTGCAGGCTTGCTGAAGTTGCTCCTCGCTTTTATCAGTGTGAGATCAGATCACCTCTTCTTTTGGACGTTTTAGCCAAACCTCTCGGAAAATGATAAAGGTGATGACGGAAGGTGCTAGGGATGCGACTGAGAGCTTAGGCAGGGGGGGGGGGAAGAAAGGTCACCGCCATATATTCTTCAAGGTTCTACACAGCCTCGGAACCAGAGAGTGCTCTCTTGTGAAAACAAGCCAGAGGAGCGTACCTAAAGAGCATTTGGAGTAATCCCGAATAGTTATGTTTTGATTTTTGACTTTTTGGATAGGATGGAAACAAACAATTATAGCTCAAGACTAAAGACTTAAAGGTACATATAACATGGCTTTTTATGCCTTGGGAATCAAATTTAGCTTTTTCCTCATTACAATTTAAATGGTGAAAAAGTAAAAAAGATGAGAATTCTATAAACAATTTTGGTTACATGTTTCACTTTTGTTACATAAAGTAAAAGCTTTCATTTGTTCCCATAACCATTACATATATAGCTATAATCACCCCCCCCCCCAATACATTTATCATATGTACAATGTTGTGTATATGTAGTTGAGCATGCAGAGAAACACACATATCAAAGCGTAATTGCATTTAATGGTGTCTCCAATGTTGACAAAGATTTTTCTTTAGGCCATGTTTAAAGGCAGCACACTTGCTGTGTGCTTGGGCCTAAAATAATGCATTTTTATACAAAAGTGTTCCAAGATCACTAAAACAGGTCTTAATTTAGATCAGTGCTTGGGCTCTGTTCTAAGCGACGTGGCGCGTTGTTATTGGCCGAAAAATCAAAACTCTGGAGCTGAAGATCAGACGACGAGATCAATGCGATGAGAGGTTTCACGGCTCCGGCTCTAGCGATTTTATTCCGATTCTCGGGTTTGTTCTTGGACAAGAGGCGGATCTCCATGGCGGCTTGCTTCTGCTCGTCGACGGAGCAGGAGGAGTCGAGGTGGGCGACGAGGTGGCGGATGAGGTCGTCGGAGTTATCGGAGGCGCATGAGAGGAGGAGGCGGCGGCTCTCGGAGGAAGCGGAGGTGAACTCGCCGGATCTGTCGGAGTTGCANCGGAGTTATCGGAGGCGCATGAGAGGAGGAGGCGGCGGCTCTCGGAGGAAGCGGAGGTGAACTCGCCGGATCTGTCGGAGTTGCAGTCGCTGAAGGCGGAGGAGTGGTCGTTCACGGTTAAGTTGCTGAAATTGCGGCCGAGGTAGGTGAAACCGGTGCTGTTATCCGACTCCATGGATGCAGGGGAGGAGAGAGAGAGTAGAGAGAGAGATCGAATCTGTGATTCGTATTCAAAGCCGATGATATGTTTTTGTTTAAGCACATTCTTAAACAAAATGATCTCCCTTTGACTATTTCTCATGTTTTTAGACAAAATATAATACTTTACTAATATTTTAATCCTAAGCACACACTTTAGTGTTCTCCCTTTGAACATGCCCTTAGTGTTTCTGCTTTTTTCTGAAAATCATCCTTTGACATTTGGAACCTGGTGCTTATAGGTTCTGTCAATTCGAAAGTACATAACAATTCAAGTCTAGAACAGTCTTGGGATTTGAAGGAAAGCGAACTGAAATGATATGTAAAAAAAAGCTATTTATTCAATGAAGTAGGAGAATGGTTCGATACATGGAAAATGAAGCAAACACTATATGATGTCTATAAACACTTTTCTTCTATATTGAGCGATTAGACATGGTAGATAAGAAAAACAGGGAGAGAGTATACACTCAAAGCTTCTTCTGGTAGCCCCATGGATTGTTGTTTGCCCACTTCCACTGATCTCTGCACATCTCATCAACTCCGTATTTTGCCCTAGTAATAATTTAAACCAATCAAAATTTCACTTACTAACCATTTAACCCCAAAAGTCCAAAACCAATCGTTAATGGTGAAAGAGTTGGAACTTACTTCCAGCCAAGTTCTTTCTCAGCTCTCTCTGTTGAAGCATAAACTGCAGTTGCATCTCCTGCTCTTCTTGGACAGAGCTTGATAGGTATTTTCTGCAACAAATGTGTTCACATGTCAACTATGTTTATAACCAACACATTCCAAAAATATTTCACACGCTATGTTGTCTACCTTGCCGGAAGCTTTTTCAAAAGCTGCAACCATTTCTAAGACAGACGTTCCTCGTCCAGTCCCTAGATTGTAAGCAGTACACCCTAGTATTTACAACAACACTGTCTATGAGAAGAGTCCACCACACCAAAACAAAACAAAACAAAGTTTGATTTTCTGAGATAAGAGTTACCAATCTTGGGATCAGCAAATAGTTTCCTTAGCGCAGCGATATGTCCATCCGCCAAGTCCATCACATGGATGTAGTCTCTAACCTGTTTCAAACATAATTTTTCTAAATTACTAAAACGATAATCTACTGGTTTTATAATTATAAATAGCTGTCCAGAACTAGCTTTTTCGTCAAGTAAGTGAGGGATTTCAAGATCTGATAAGGACTTACCGCACTGCCATCCTCCGTAGGATAGTCATGTCCATAGACATTGAGCTCAGGTAGACGTCCCACAGCAACTTGTTGGATATAAGGCATGAGGTTATTGGGGATTCCCTTTGGATCCTCACCAATTCTCCCACTCTCATGCGCTCCCACAGGATTGAAGTACCTCAGCAGAATAATCCTCCATTCTGGTTCCGCTGCGTGGATATCTCTAGCTATTTCTTCAAGAAACAGCTGCATAAGAGAAAGATTGTGAACGCAGCTTAGCAAACAGTGCACTGTTATCTTTGTTAGGCTAAGTAAAAGTTTTTTTTTGGATCATGCCAAAAAAAATTTACCTTAGTACGACCATAAGGATTCATTGCTTTCAATTCAAAGTCTTCCACGCATGGAATTTTCTCAGGTTGTCCATAAACAGTTGCAGATGATGAAAACACCATCTGTATACTCCAACAACGCACCGATTATAAAACTGAACAAGGAAGTAAAAGATGAAAACACTTGTGAAGTTGCAGAATCCTGTCTAACCATTTTGCAGTTGTACTTTGCCATGGTCTCATATAGATTGATTGTTCCAACCAAGTTATTATCAAAGTAACGACGAGGGTTGCCAACACTTTCACCCACAGCTTTAAGACCCGCAAAATGGATCACAGCATCGAATCTGTTACCTCAGAAGAAAACGAAATCAAGCCAAGTGGCATAGCATCCAGAAAAGTGATCAACTATACAATTCACCTAAAACTATTTGCAAATTTTAAAGGTAAGAAGAATCTAACAATAACATACCTCTGCTTGGAAAATAGTTTCTCAATATCCCCTTTGTTTCTTAGATCACCCTGCAATCAGTTAGCACCGAAATTTTAACCACAAACTATGTTATAATAGCAAACAACTACAAGTCTACAGGTCAAACAGAGAAAAATGAAATAAATTCAGATTCTTTGCTTGAACTACAATAAAAAGAACTGAATTCTCTGTTTCAACTGAGCGCTAAACAAAGCCAACACACGCGGAGGCTCGTCAAACCAAGCAAGCAAGTAGAAGTACAAGTTCACTACTGCAAATCAAAGCAAGAGAAGAAATACTTACCAGATTAAACTCGAGCTTCTTGGAGAGATCAGGACCAACGAGCTCTCTTACCCTATCGACGGCTTCGATAACAGAATTATCAAGATTATCGATGATCGAAACCTTAAACCCCTCTTTCAGAAGTTGAACAACAGTATGTGTCCCGATGAATCCAGCACCACCAGTAACAAGAATGTTCTGCTCCACGGAAGAACCCATTTCCACGAACTCGACAAGTTATCAGAGCAAGATCTAAACTTTGTACACTTATTAAACTATCCCTTTTGGATAAAAGAAAAGCAGAAGAGCGAGAGAGAAAGATAACAGCGAACAGAGAAGATGAATGAGACTGAGAGATAAGACACAAGAAAGTTGGGTCCTTATTTAATGAAGTTTTGTAGCTTTCTTTAACAAGTTGATAAGAACGCACGCAAAGCAAAGATAATAGGAAAGAAGTGGGCGCAAAGATGTTTTTGTTGGTTTCTATACAAAAGCGGCAGTGATGATAAAATGACAACGATGGGTGATCCACGTTGAGAGATATGATGATGCCTTTGATTCCTCATTTTTCATACGATGTATCGATCGTGAACTTTGTCTTTTTGTTGCAGTTTAATATTAATAATCTATTTTTGTAAATGTGAAACCTAGTGATGACCAAATCCACGGGACAATTTTAGGATTTGATCTTCTACGCGTTATTGATTTCTTTTTCCGGTATATCTCTGAAGTTTTAAAGTAATCTTGCTGTCATTCACTAAGCATCATTTTCTATTACTGACATGGCATGACGCTACAAGTTGGATAATGACATTGACGGTGACCAATCAACATCTCTTGTACTGTTTGTCTAACCGACATTATCTTAATAGATCTATGCTAACTTTTCGATAAAAGTTGATGAACCGAGTGAACAAGTGAATCATCTAACATACCCGGTAGTGGCTTCTGCAGATGTAGATGTAAGTATTGTAATTCAGCAGAGAACTACAAACAGTCCTTGTGTGGTACCTCCAGAAACTGTTACGGCCAAGAACAATATGGTCAAGTTCTAAGACGTTATGAAGTTTAATTTTGCAGCCAAGACTTGTGATCTTACAATTGTTTTCGCAGTCATCAGTTGAATTTGGGACTGAGGTAGAACTCGGGATCTTGGAAAAACTTGGTGAGCATCTCAGCCTTGTCGGAAGAGAGATCCGTGTTTGCAAATATGTCTTCTTTAGATGTCTTAGCGGTTGCTTCTATTGAACCAATAGTTAGGTATAGCTGTAACCAAAGATGGCATACGTAAGATGGAGTAAGAGTTTGAAGTAAGAATCAAAAGGGAAGTTCTATAGTTTGATCAGTTCAAAGTAAGACATTACCGAGTTTGCATCATGTTTGTTGATGTTGGGTATGGATGTGAGAACTCTGATGAACGTGTCTGTGTCCTGGACAGTTCGCTTTCTCTTCACATGACAGGGAAAAAAAGAGAGAGGAAGCTTTAGAGGTCGTCAAAACAAATACTGACAAAGATTCTTTATAACGATGGGTCTTTGAAGACAACTACCTCAACCTTGAGCTTAGACGCCACCTTCTGTTGCTTGCAAACTGCAGCTCAAGTTTCAGTCAAAATACTCAGAAAAGCGGTAGAGTATATCTAATACACACTAAACAAAAAAGTCTTACTTACTTACCCCCACGAGAGTGAGCAATCTTAACAATCTTCTCAAATCCCATCTCAGCATCAGTGACTGGTACAAACGCAGGTCTCCCAAACTCCATCTCATAACTAATTGAAAAGAATCATCGAGCTTCATTTTCGGAAAGACAAATATAAGCAAAAGTAATATAAGATGTGTAGGCTACTCACTGGAAGTAAGACCGCATGAAAGAATCATTCTGTTCTTTAGTTGAAAGTGTGGCAACAACGTAAAGTCGCGCAAATTGCGTTTTCAGCTTCTTGACTCTGCAGCAAAGGTTAAGAAGTCAAAGAAATCAGAAAAAAAGAAGAGACCAGAGTTGAAAGTAATCTAATGGAGAGATGAGGACCTGTTGAAGAAGGAGCCAACATTGCAACAATCATCCCACTTTGTCACAAAAACAAAAGCAATAGACACGCCTCCACAATTAAAGATGAGATCCTACCACAACAAAAAAAAAACAAGTGATTCTTAGCTACCGTGGATTGAATCTGTCCCCAAAGCAGAGGGAAGGGAAGGGGTAAGGGGTAGATACAGGGGAGATGGAGACAAAGTTAAGCCTGAAAGAGTTTGAGCTGAGAAAGGCGGATATAAAACTGATCAGAGAAGGGTCTTGCTCATCTTTCCATGCATTGCTCATTATACAAACACCAGCAACATTCCCTGACATACAGCAGAAAACATCAACTTCTACATTTTACTAATTTCTTGTAAAACTTGACTTAGTTTAACTGCAAAATTATATGCCAATTCTAGTGTATAATACTCTAAAAAATTACATAAATCCGCATCCTGGAGCATAGTCTATGGTTATACTACTCTACGAAATTACATAAAATCCGCATGCATTCTGGTATATACTCTAAAATTCACAGTGTGTCTGAGCTAGAAAACCTAAATCTAACCAGTAACTAGGACATTAAGCACAGAGAGTACACTCATACGGAATCCCATCAAGCTTAGCCCTAATCTATCCTTCTTACTTACTCTGCAAAATCTCCTTCCCAGGAGCCACATCTGCCTCACTCAGCCGCGGCTCAATATTCTGATTATCAAAGTTGGTCATATCCACCACCAGATCCTTCTTAATCGCAAACAAGGGAGTGATCGTCGTCTCCTTGGCTTCCTCTTCGATCTTCGTCAAACACGCGAGGCCGTTGCTTCCGTCCATGTTCATCGCAGACGGATCCATCTCCTTTTTTATTTTCGATTAGACACGTGGCTTTATCTCATTGGATAAATTTAAAAGCGGAGCACGGGAAATAGATTTGCGTTCCGTTTTGTTGCAAAAGAGAAACACTACATGTAGTTTTTTTTTTTTATATAAATCCTTTTCAGGCCAAAAGTGCAATTGCCTCATAAAACTACTATGAGGAGACATTCGTAAGTGAATTTTTTTAGTGATTTTTCTTGATCTTGAATTATAATATCATATGATGTGGTTTATAAAAGAAAAAAAAAAAGAAACATCCCCTATATATTAATTGAGAATCATTTAAAAAATTGTAACTTTAAGTTTGTAAGAATTAAAAATAACTCTAATCCTATGTGACATATCTCTTTGGCTTCTATTTCAAAATCCAAGGATTTTAGAGCATGTGATATAATGTATAGTCTAAAAATTGAACTCTCTAGCAATATAATATTTCGTAGGCTATAGTTGGTCGCATATATCAAATATTTATTGTTTCGCATGCTTTCCTTAAATAAAACCTACGAAATTACCTAATATGATTAAAATATATATATGACAATTAATGATTTAAAACAATAAAGATTTGATAACAATCTGTATACTATTTCTCATTTTGTTAATCTCTTTATTATTAAAATAAATTACACAATTACATTAATCATATAATAAAAATCTAGATTTTTTTTGTGTATGTTGTATTTCGAATTTTTCAAAATGAGTATAAATTACTAAAACTGTGAAAAGTCTTACATAAACTTTTAGGATCAAGGTTTTAATTTTTTTTCTATATTATATAATGATTATAAGACCATATAAAAAATAATTTTATTTTATATATATTTCTTATCGTTTCAATTAAACTATGCATCGTATGAAAATACATACTTATATTTTGATATTTGACTTGAACATATATTGAAAAGTTCATATTTTAATTTTGAAATATGTCATTTTAAAAAAAATGATTATAAATTATTGAAACTACTAAACATCTCACATTAAAAAAATTCGTTGGTGTAAAGTTTTGTTACACAAATATGCAAATAATCATAAAATCATATGAGTAGAAACCTCATTTAGTAAATATTTATATTAAAACTGTGCTATATTACTATGTTTATATCATTCAAATTTAATTATATATCATATTTAATATATAAGATTGATTATTTTGATTTATTTACCCTAATTGCGAATAAACAAGAGTGATAGTTAAATTTATATGCATACGCTAATTTATTACATAATATTAATTGATTTCTTAATTATTTAATATAAATATTTATTATTTTATTATTTTATAATATGCAGAAAAATATAAAATAATTATTGTGCATAAAGTTCAGATCTTAACTTAAGTATGTATCTCTTTAACTATTTTAAATCTTAAGTATTTTCTAAATTTCAGGTTAAAATAAACAAACGAAATGAGAATAAACTTCAAAATAAATATTTATATCGAGTAATAACCAAAATATAAAAAAACACAACAAGAGAAAAAATTGAGATAAATATGATTGACACGTTAACGTAAACTTCTCATAACCATAATTAATTTTTAAATTGTTAAATCATGATATAAAACTGAGTTAATTTTTAATTTGTTAATTTTTAAATTCTTTAATTTTTTGAATCATTATGGTTATGTTAAATCATGACCATAATTGATTTTAAATTGTTTATTTGTATTTCAAAAACTTATAATATTGTTTTTAAAAATAAATTAAAATTTAACTGAATTTTATATAAAATTATTTAAAAAATAATAATTCATGGAAATATAATTTTCTTATATTACTAGACAAATAAATAAATTATATTAAATTAGTTTTGAAACTTTATATATTTTAAATGTAAATATTTTACCGACTGCTTTTTTAAAAAAACATTAGGGAACTTGCTAATGCTCTACCAATCAAGCCAAATGACACTCAGTTTATTTTCCATCACTCGAATACTGAAAAGTGAAACGATATATGAAATCGGGTACATTAAATTCTAAGATTCCATCTACAGTTCTAATTACAATTGTTTCTAATTCTACGTATAGATAATTATATAAAAATTCCAAAACTCTCAAATTTCAAATACATATAAAAACAATCATATGTAAATTTTAAATTTGTCAATACTAAAATTTTATATTTTAATTACATATATTCATCATGCACAAGGCACAAGTCTTATCCTAGTCATATATTGTAAGACAAAGTTTTGAAAAAAAAAAGCATGGTTAAATGATATTGAAGCAACCAGTCATTCGGTGAGACATGAGACATTTGGACGGATGGTAAAAAAAAAAAATTTGAAACAACTTCAGAATATAGAAATTAGGTCAATGACAATAATAAATACAAAAAATTAACCATAACAAAAAAAAAAAGTATTTATGTAATCATTGTCATTTTACATTTCATCACTTTTCCTTCTCATCTTATCAATTTATCTTGTTAACCATGTTCTCGATCTCAATATCATATGATTCTAAATCATGCGTTGTTTTGTGTATTAATGGGTGGTTTCACTCATTCTGCATTTCTAATCAGATCGTTCTTGATTAGAAAACTATGATATGCTTCCTTTCGTTTTGTGATTTTGGTTTTGTTTTATTAATAGTTTTGTTTTCTTTAATTTACGATTTAAATTTATTAATTTTCTTTCTCATGGCTATTTCGTGTTGAGAATTTTTCTTTCTTTCAAACATTTTGTTGTATGTCAAAAATTGTGTAGTTTATTTTGTGGTCTTTCTCACAACAATCCATAAAGCAGCACACAAACTTCTACATTACGCCAATTCTGGTGTATACTCTACAAAATTACACATTCTCGTGTATAATCTGTGGTGTATATTCTACAATTCTCGTGTCTCTGAGCTATAGAATTGAGTAACATCAACGTCTACGTTACTAATTTCATGTAAAACTTTGCTTAGCTTACAAAGGTATGTCCAACTCTGGTGTATATTTTACAAATTACATAAAAGTGAATATAAACATAAGAAATGTATCTCATCGGAGCTATGAAATCGAAATCTAACTGCATTTGGCTGCTTGAGTAACATGAAATTGAGTAGATCCTAGATCCCCGAAGTAAAGTTGATTCGTGAGCGTACATAGAAGGCGAGGTATCGTAACACTAGACTCTGACGACGGAGTAGAGCAGAGATGAATACCTAAGTCCGCGAGAGGTGGCGTCGCCATCGTCGAATCTTGGAGAATTTTGAAGACGAAAGAAAATTTGGCGGATGATGAAAAAAAGGAAACCAAGTTTAGAATATAGCGCCGCTTTATCTAGTTTGGTGATAATAATAAATCTACTGAAACTTTTTTTTTTCAATTAACTGGGTCACAACAGGCCAGCCCAGATGGCCCACTAACCTTTATCGTCAAAGGTGCGGATTCGTATCACAGATGCCTAAAAGATTTGACATGGTATGCAGACCATTAATTTGTCCTAGGAGCTCCCATCACTCATTTACTGAATAAAGTATTTTGTTATATTCTTTTGAATAATTTTTGAGTGATTTAGTGTAATACTCAAAATCAAAGGTCTATTTTGAAGTTTGTCCATTGATGAACATTAATGGTCAAAATTATATAATTATGCTTGGAAATGTCCAAAATACCCTTCTTTATCTGAAAGACTTTCTACTGGGAAACAGAGAAGTGTCAGGAGAGAGAGACATATTGTCCACAAAAGTTGGTTAACATGTCACAAATGTTAACTTTATGAACTATATGTTAAGATACTTATTTGATATCAAGCTCAGTGTTATTTGTAATGCGTTAACGTAGGTTTTAGTGGTAATTTTAACACATATAATAAAAATAGATATAATTTTTTTTAACCAGAACGACACTAGAAAACATACAAATGAAAAAAAATTAGAAAACAGATGAGATAAAATTAGAGAAAACAAAAAATGAAACATATAGAAGATTTAAAAAGAAAATGAAGGAAAAAAAGATGATTAAATGAGGAGACGAATGAGAGAGTGAGTTAAAAAAAAAAAATTGATAGGCTGACATACCTAGAAATGTAAGAAAAGAAAGGCATAAGAGCATTTTGGTCATTAAATTGGAATGAGTCAAATCATAGGTAATTTTCTAATTAGAGGAGTCATTTAGGATGTGGGAGCAAATAATCTCATAATTTTTTTAGTAAGATTGACTTGTACAATATATACATTGACTTTGATACTGAACCTTTGAAAATGAAAAGTATAGTTTCCTTACAATTAATTTATTTTAATGTGTGTTTATATATATATATATATATATAACTTTTTGAATCTAAAATTTGAATAGACATATGCTTTGCCTGATTAAATGCCAGCAAAATAATCAAACCTCACGTCTATCATCATACTTCATTGTCAATATTAGTCTATAAAAAGCTGGTAAAGCTGTTTGGTTTGATATCAAATGGCAAGCCTATCCAAAACCCAGAGTATTCTTATACCAAGCTCTGTAATCACAAGGGTTTATATATCAACAGCTCGTCGTATGCATCAATGGCTGCAGTGTTCTTCATGATAATGATATTATTTAAGTTAGATAATCTAACCTTTGCCATCTAATAATATACATCTAACCAATCAGGAGCAACTCAAAAGTGAGAAAAATAAAATATTGGATCTGAGTAGAATAGACCATAATTCCAACGTGAATAAAGAAAATGCGGCTAGACAACTCTGTGGAAAAATACACCTATGATTTAAAGTACTGGAGACAGACCTTTGTATTAATATGTTATACTCTCTGTCAACTAACAGATTGAAACTAATGCCCAAAATAATCGAACAATTGAATATATAGAGTTAACAAAATGGAAACTGTGAAAAAGAAGACGTCGAGACTACAATATAAGATTTATCGTGTTTAACAATCCATCCCTGTAACTAAATACAAAACTCACTATACGTATATAAAAGTACAAAGGATCTCTGGAACTGAGACTAAACTATATATATAATTTAAAAACGAAATAATTATGCTAAGAATTTTATCTATTGTGAAGCGGGTTTGGTCCAGCAGGGGCTTCTCTGCCGGAAACTCCATAAATAAGTTCGTTCTTATCATCATCACCTGAGGGCACCACCGTTAACATTCTCTTTTCGTCAAATCTTCTCCACCGCCAGAACTCGTAGAACTCAGCCGTAGAGTGCATCGGAGTCTTCATCGAACGAAGATGGCGAGCATAGGAAAGACGGAGTCCGCCTAAACATAGGATCAAGATGATTATAGATGATATAATCTGGCGCCAAGATTTCATTCTTTTTCTGCTCTCTTTCTCCCTTGTGTGGTTGTTTGCTCTCTCTCTTTGATTAAGATCCGACTACTTAGGTAGAGATTTATATTAAAATAGGACAAGACGATGCATGTTCATGATGAACTTGTGTGCATACAATAAAATATTCGAGGCAATTTGTGAAATGTCGAAACCAGCCTTTACGTGTTGGAAAAATATTTAGGTACACACACTTCTGTTATAGGAATATTATAAGTTTTTTTATATAATAAATATTATAAATTTTTCTAGAACTGTATGAATAACTTTTCTATGCTCTACTTGTATCATTCTAAATTTATACTATTTTAAGAAATTTAATTATGTTATTTTGTTGTTTTATATGATTAAAAATAAACTAATAGGCAAGAAGGATGAATAGAAGGGTATTTAAGTAAACGTATCACCCATGGGATCGATGGAGTGCTCGCGTGGAACACCCGTTGGCACAGTCGACGCTCTTTGATCATGACGTTGACTTTGTATATCATTTGTTAATTGAACTTAGCCAGCAAATTATATACTCGCAACAGTACTAATATAATGAACAAATATACATATAATATTCATCGCAATCTTATAATAGTTCTCTATTTGGCATCTTCTTCACCAGAATTTTGTTTTCTTTGTTGACAAATCAAACTATCCATACTTGCATCTTCATGATATAAGTGTAAACAAATCTATCTAAATTGAATATTATCTCACACGTTAACTTATCACATTTCAACGACTAAAGCAGTCAACAAATTTCAATGTTCATTGTTTTACGTTTCTTTTGTTTCCTCCACAAGAACAACAATCTACATTTTTCTCTGTTTCTACCTTTCACATCACAAATACTCAGAAAATTGTACACTAGAAATCATATAGTATTGTTCTTGTACATTTACTACACAATGTCTTTAGATGATACCCACTTTGAAGAATGAAACAAAACAGCAGAATCATTCATTCTACTCTGTTGGTGCAAGACATGATTGTAGTTTTCATCTCTTCTTTGCTCAACGATGCTTCCACGATTAGCTGCAATCAATAAACAATCCAAACGAAACTGAATCATCCAAGATTCATAGTAAATCAGGACATTAAGTTTTAGTACATCTTATTTTCTCTTTCTTTCTTTACCTCTTGCACTCTGTTTCCAGCTCGAGCAAGCAGTTTGTATTGGTTCTCAAACATTGGCGCCATGTAAACCTACACAGACACATTGTTCAATAAACTTAACTATAAAAAAAAAAGTAATTACTATTAAGGTGTTTGTGTTTAAAATGTGCACCTGAAACGTTGGAGCAAGACCTGGGCTCAAGAAGAAACGACCTTTTGAAACAGATTGGATTCCTTCAACCACTTCCAGCTCTTTGATAAGAGACTCCACATCAGGCCACTGTAGAAGGAAGTTTTTTTCAGAAACCCGAAAAAAAATAATGGTTAGATCACATAGTCAAAGAAGATCTTTTAATACCTCAGCGTCAAGCTCTGCAGCTTGTAACTTTCCCAACTGATCATTATCACCAACTACAGATTCTAAGGCTTCTGTTAAAGGATCAGGCTGCATAAAGATATCAACAAGGGTTAGACTTAAATCCAATGAGATACATATTTCTACAAAGAAAACTTAATACAGATCTCTATCTCACCGTGATTTCTTTTAGTGACAAGAAGATACGTTCTAGAGCAAAATCTAGCTGGTGCACTTTCGCCTCCACAATCTTTATAACACCAACAACAACAATAAAACATTTTTCGAACAGTTTCATTTCCTAGCAGCGTTAACTATATTTCATGATATTACCTGACCGATTTTGAAATATGAAGCAGGGTCTAAAGTGGCATCCCATGAAACTTCTGATTGGTGAATCAGGGCAGGGACACCTTCTAGCTGTTACAACAAAACATTTTGGTTTGAACAACAATCTGGCTTCTGTTCTTGCGGGTCTATTAGCAAAGAAGGTACTACATACCTCGCAGAAAATACCAAAATAGGTGATTTTCTTGATGCAGCATTTCACAACATCCCCAACACGAAGTTTAGCCATCAGATTTCGTTTCTTCTCAACTTCCTCTTCATTTTCTCTTGGCCTCATCGAAAATATAAGCTTCCTTGAGTTTCTATTAGCCATAACCACATTCACTTTGATTTTCTGCATTGAATCAAATGTTTAGAAGGTGGGAAAAGTAAGCATTTCCATGTAGATAATAAAAAGTTTGTTTTGGATCAAACCTGGCCAACAAAAGAAGAGAGGAACTTCTGCTTCTCTCTGTCATACACCATAAGAAGATCTTCAAGCTTTATATCAGAAGACACTTCTCCAATGACTGTCTTACCAACTTCAGAGCTTGAATCAGGAGATGGAGCTTTACTCGTGACATCTTGACCTCCAATTACTCCAAGGTTTTGTCGATACAGTGATGGATCTACACCTTTTCTTCTCAACCATGATTCAAACGCTAGAAACTTCCATTTTGCTGCAAGGTTCCGGTAAGGCAAGAATCCAATCAAAGATCCATATGAAACCTGTAAAGAAGAGAAACGAGTTAAGTAGATGAAACCTTAAACCAGAAATGAGTAAAGATCTTACTTACAGCGAACCCTCTAGTGCTCGAGCTTATTAGTTCAACATCCGCTCGTAGTTCTGTCTTAACTAGAGACTCTACCTTACTCCAATCACTTTCCTATCAAATTCATACAAGACGAGTTTATGATTTGCTTCTTGTCTCTTATGAAGGAACAAATAGTAAAAAGAGTGTTAGTTCTAAACCTCCAAGGAAGATCTAGAAGGAGGGCCTTTGAGCTCAACAGAGACCTGGCGGCCTTCTTCTTGGTTAACGGCTAACGGTTGTCCTCTGTTTGAAACTGATGGATCAGAGGAAGACGGGTCTAATCTATAACAATTTGAACCAAACAAGTCAAGTAAATGTGAAACAAAGCACAGCACAGTTCTGCAACAGAACTAATCAAGATACAGAACAGGAAAGAACCTTTGAGGTTTCCCTTGTAAAGATGCTTCGGCCTTGGTTTGAGAAACTGGATTCGAAGGAGTTCTCTCGACTGGATCACTGTTAATGGTTTCCTCCTCAAAGGATCCTGATGAAGTATCGCTCTTAAGCTGCATTTCTTGATTTAAGACAACAAACATATGAACTAATCAGCTCTCCATGTTAGACAATGAGTAAGAAGTCTTAAGTCTTTGTAAATTACCAGTTGGAACTGGTGTATTTTCAATCTCAGGCACCTCCACAGCTTCCTCTTCTACTTTCTCAGGCTCAGGCCTCGCTTCTGGCTTCTCCAAAAGAGTATACTCCGAGTATACTACATCTTCCTCCATAGTTAACCCATCACTGAGAACCTTATCTTCAGGACTTTCTTCCTCCGCATTCACACTCACTGGTTCAGGTTTTCGCAACAGCGTCATGTCACTAAACCTCTCGTTCTCCCTATCATTCCTCATCTTCAATGTCAGGTTGCGCTTCAACCGCAGCTTAGACTCCTCATCATCGTCCTCATTATTCACATAATACGAACTCGGCTTTCTCAATATAACATTAGGCAAAGTCCTTTTGGGAGGAGTAGCAGCAGAAACAGGAGCAGCAGCAGCAGCAGTCTCCAATGGCTTCTTCAGAGCAGAGTTTGGCTTTTTCACCACCGGCTTATCCGAAGTAGTTTCGAACTTGACTCCGTCTCTAGGAACTGGCTTCACCAAGTTCAAGCCACCCAGTGAAGATGAAGTTGGTTTCTTCTGCTTCTTCTCATCTTCCTTAGACCAATCCAAAGGAATCGTTTCAATGTCAGGAAGCTTACCCTTGTTCTTGTAAAAAGACTTCTCAACTTCAACAAACGAAGCTTCTGGGTTCACTTTTCTAGCCACTATCTGTTACCATCATTCTCACCAATTAACAATCATCATATCAATCAATAGAGAGAGTTCAACGTTTCGAACTTTTTATAGAAAAATCTCACCTTGGCTAAAGTAAGTTTGGGGTCTTCTCCGAGTAAGCGGCCGAACTTGAGCTCCATTTGATCCCATTCGTTCAGCTTCGGCTCTTCCCTTTTCGAAGCAGATACTACAAACTTCTTGTTCTTAGCTGGTACGTTTCTTCTCACTCTAACACTAGAAGGAAACAACGGGAAGCTTCCGGCGATAGATACGGCGGCTGAAGCGGAAGAGGATAAGGCGATAACGTCCATTTTCCGATTAAAGCCCAGAACTTTTATACTAATTTCTCTGACCCAGAATCATAGGGTTACGATCAAAATCTCGAATTTCGTTTTAACTCGAGTGACACTGGCTCGAGCTCTGGCCTGAGTGAAGAACAGAGGAGAGAATGGACTATGGCGAAGGAGGAGGAGCTTTATCGGTTTAGCTTTTGCATATTTTTTGGCTTCGGGTTTTACCAATGGTGGAGAGACACGTGGTTGATGAAGCAATGACCATGCGATTGAATTAACGTCTTGATGTTCTTTAGTTTTGGATGTAAAATGTAAGTCGTTTTTCGTTTGCTCGAACGTCATTTACTGATCTTCTTTCTCACATAAACGACGCAGTTTCGCTTAAGAAACGAAACTAGGCCTAGGGGATTTGGTTAATGAGCCTAGAATCGGCCCAAGAGAGATGTTAGTTGAGTAAGCAAGACTAGACTGATACATGATAGTGTAGGTGGGAAAGTCTGAAATATGCATAGATTAAAATTTTAAGCAAATTTTATATTTCAAACTATAATCTTACAAGAGTGATTTAGTGAACTACCCATATTTTAAGTTCAAATTAGTAAAATACCATTGATTGGACATGAAGGACACTGACACAACCATTTGGCAAGGAAATGCCGAGAATGCCCTTTCTCTTTCCTCTCATTAATACGAAGCGTAAAAACATTTGTTAACATATAACACTTCTGTTAACGTCTACAATATTTGTTAACAGCCAACACATTTATTACCGCGAAGCGTAAAAATAATTGTTAACAATTAACACTTTTGTTAACGTCTACAATATTTGTTAACAGCGAACACATTTATTAACGCGAAGCGTAAAAATAATTGTTAACAACTAACACTTCTGTTAACGTCTACAATATTTGTTAACCGCTAACACGACGTCTAATCTAAAACCCAGAAAATTGATATAAAAAAAATTGAGGATTCAAAGCCACTTATGAAAAAAATAATGAAATTTAAAATTTAATTGTATATAGAATGATAGAAATTTGTAAAATAATTATGGATTAGAGAGAAAAAAGGTCAAAAAATTGAGGAATCAAAGCTAATTATGAAAAAATAATGAAATTTAAAATTTAATTGTATATAGAATGATAGAGATTTGTAAAATAATTAGGGATTGAAGAGAAAAAAAAAGGGGAAAAATGTCAAAGTGATGAGAGAGCGTGTAGAGAAGGGCAAAATCGTCACACGAAAAGCAACTGTCAAATCAAGGTTAATTCGCTAATTATAGGTGGCATATAGGGTACTTTAGCCAATTAACTCATCTTACAATTCCAACTTTTACATATAGATTAGTTTTTAGGAATTTTTTTTTATTTACAATAGTTTGATTTTTTAAATGTTTTAGTTAGCATTTTTAACGTCAAAAGAAACAAATTTAAAATTTAATTGTTTTGAACAGTATTTTTTTTTGAAACACTGTTTAGAACAGTATAAAATGTAGAAAATGTTCTATGTAATTATCCAATGCTAACAACTGATATTTCTTTGCACACCATGTGTTTGTATGTGTTAACACTTAACAGTAGGGATCAATCGACTGTTTAGTACGAACGGAAAACATGGGTGACACGTGAAAACGACAAAACTGAAAGTTAAAATGGGCGTTATGTTCGAGTTTTCTACCGCGGTTTTCGTTCTGAAACTATGTACACTTGTCGCTCGATTTATCTTTGTCTGTTGGCCTCATGGTTTTTTTTTTTTTAAACAACTGTTGGCCTCATGGTTTATGTCTCCTTTCTCCACTTTTTCGTATTTCTAGGAATATTTAACTCTAATAAAAGTGTGCTTGCACATGCTTCTCGGTGAAGTTAATGTAGAAATGTCCACTCCTGTCTAGTGGTCTAATAACAGAAATCGTGACAATAATTTCTCTTGTATATATTTTCTTATGTTTTATTCGTCTCAGTATAAATACACGCGATGTAATGATTTTATTTTAATAGGTCTTGTCTCATTCACTAAACATTCACAAACCAATCCAAATTCAAAAATGCCAAAAGTTGCACCTAACAAAACCATATTATAACCAAAAGAATTTGTTCGATCATATCACCTTCGTAGAAACAACAATAGTATCAAAACCTAATCTTCCACAGATTAGGAATCTTTTAGACTTATGTAACTTAAATATTCACCAGCTTTCAGCAGAAGCAAAAGTCTATTAATGGGAAAACACGTTTTAATTTAAGGCAAAAACAATTCAAAGACATAAAAAATCTGAATATGTAAATTAATATTTGTGCCAAACAACATGGGACCTAAACGCCCACAGTTTTACCCCCTCTATAAATGAAATTCTTTCAGTCTTTCACTTCAACTCCATCAAGAAACTTCAAACTGCAAAAACAAAGCATTTCTTTCATTTACCAAAAACACTTCCAAAGTTTTTTTTCACTTCTTGCTTCCTATTACAAATGGATGTCTACATATCCGAAGAGTATGTCAACCGCAGGAGAATGGAGAAAAAAGCTGCCGCTGTTGCCGGAAAGAATCTGAGACTCGGCTTTTGTGCATGCAATATACCGGAAAATAGAAAAAGCATTCCCCAGATATCGGAATCTCGGCCGGAGAATGAGTTTCGGGTCACCGGAGGTGGTGGTGTTTATGAGAGTTTTGTGTTCCAATGCTTCTCGCCGTAATAACCTAAGCGCTGTCGTTTAATGATTATAAGGCAGACGCAGATGCATATGCATGGGCTGTTATATTAGTTGTAGCTCTTGTATTGTATTTTATCTTACTTAATAGTTTTATAGAGGGGGTTTTCTTAACTACATGTGTGTTTATCCATAAACTACAACAATGTATGATTGTTAGAATCTAGATAACTAAATAAGATATGTCAAATAGAGTGATAAAATTATTGAACGAATATAAATTATCCATCGAAAAAATAGTAGATAATGTATAATCAGACTTTCTGAGTGAAAACAAAAACTATTAGTTATTCTGTTAAATTATACAGTTAATAAATAACACAAACTGGCTATGTTTCGGTCTTTCTTGCTGACTCGGTTCGGTTGAAAGGAAACCCGCTACATTATAACCAGAACTAGGCTATGCGGTTATTTGAAAAAATCCTTCGACAAAATCGGTTAACTTTGGTTTAAGCTTGGTCATTGCTGACCGGTTAGTAAAGAATACAACCTTTTATTATATGCGTCCGGTTAGAGCGAGCGATTCTTGAATCATCGGTGTGGCCTTTAAAACCCCAAATAGAGTGATGTCATCAAGTTTCGTTCTTGGATTGGGTTTTCGTTTTCCAAATTGTAGCGCAAGTACTATATCGAAAGTTAGCCAGCCCATTATTGGTTTTGAAGAGTGGACTACAAATTCGTACCTCGTTTGTCTTTGTTTGTTTTAGTCTCTTAATTTTTTCTTTGATAACCGAATATCATGATTCCACCATGTGACCAGATTAGAGACCGATTCTTGCGTGAACGTACACCCAAAAATGAATATTAGTTAAGTTAACACGATCTTCGATCTCAGACGTTGGAAGGTTCGCATGTAAATCTCCTAGTGACCAGATTTCAAATCTAGATGACAGAACTCATAACGGTAAACCCTTTACCATCTAGACTAGAAATTCCGGTTATTCTCTTAATTGTGAATGGAAAAATAATGTCTACCTATTACAAACGACAACTACTTAACTAATCCCTAGTAATTCAATAAATCAATTTTAGGTAATTCGTAGACTAACTAGCTGCAGCAATGCCTAACACGTTCACCTCAATTCTCGTAATTTATTATCTAAAATGTCATATATTGGGAAATCGCCTAAGATAAATATGAAATACGTGGGTGTATATGATTGGACTGGGACCGTATGGATTAATGTATAAATAGTATAGTCATATATGCTACATTTTTCTTTCTATATATTAATTAGTAAAGAAATCTATATCAAACATTTCCTAATTCATTATATGTCTATAGATCTGATGCATATTATTTTAGTTTTAAATCCATCACCAGAAAACAAAACTCTTATCTCTATTCTCGAAATCAGAAAATATTATTACTAAACTAATAAAATACTGCTAAAGGATAAGAAAATACTTAATAGATTATGATCTTTTTTTTTTTTTGAAAGAATTTTAAATTTATTCAAATCAAAAAAAACATTGTTACACACATAAGTGCATCATGAGTAGAAAAAGAGAAATACAAATTTGACAAAAGAGAACAACCAAGAAAAAATCAGCTTTCCAACACAACACTCCTCCTCATAATGACCATATGGAACAAGTCAAAATGGAATGATCCCAACCTAATCCTCATTAAAACCTCACTAAAGTAAACCCAATTGGGACAAACCTTTAATGAGGAAAGAGTAATCAGATTGAGATCAGAGGAGTGTAAGAGGAAAGAACAGCAGAACCATCCAAAGCTAAGAAAAACCGAGAGCCAGCACCAGCTCAGAAAAAACCCGTCAGCAAAATTCAAAAAGAGTCCACTCCCGCGAAAATCCAAAGCCAGCCAAAAAGAACTCAGCAACAACCAAATTATCAAAACACTTGCAGAGGAACCCCCGCAACAGACTAAACCAAACCAACAACCAGCAGAAGAGAAAACCATAGCCAAACAACACGCAACCACACTCGAGACCAAAGCTCAGAAAAGACCCAACTATCTCCCAAACCAAGACTGCATCGCCTTCTCATATTTCTTCTTGTTCTTTCTTTGAAGGGAGGTAATTCTGTTTCTAACCAACTTCTCCAACCTGGCAATAAGACAATTAGCAGATTGCTCTGGTTCACTAACTCTTCTCAAGTTTCTTTCAATCCAGAGAGCATAAATCACAGCTTGAAAACAGTATCTTAAAAGAAATGAGATATGTTTTCCATGTGATCCATTGACCACGACATTAAGAACATGATCCCATTTGTAAATATTGCCATTACCAGCCAGATTACCAGTGATTCCTCTCCAAACATCCTTCGAATAGCTGCATTCAAAAAACATATGATCACGAGATTCAATCTCCTCTTTACACAACCAGCAGGTGGCAATAGCAAGAGAATTCCATTTAAGAATTCTATCTCCGGTCGCAAGTCTATTGTGAATAGTAAGCCAAGTAAGGAAAGCAAATTTCGGAGTTGCTTCTTTTATCCAAACACTTTTACACCAGTTAACAGCTGGAGATCGAAACCTGATGAGATTCCAGGTTTTTGCAGCGCTAAATTTTGGTTCAAATTCCCCATTATCCTGCTTCCATAAGCAAACATCCTCCATCATGTTAAGACCCTGATACCTCAACTTATCCATTTCCTTCTCAATCAAACGAAAAACAGGAACTCTGTGGGATCTACTACAGTAAAGTTGAAAGGCCCTTTCAACCGTAGCATACAAAGGAATTCCCAACACAATGCAGCCCCCATCACCCGTAAGATCAATCAGTTTTCCAAGAGAAGACCAATTATCCAACCAAAAAGAAGTATGGGCTCCACTGTTAATCTCTTTCCTTATAAATTGGTAAGCCATAGATCTCAGCTTCAGAAGTTTCTTCCACATCCAGGATCCCAAATTACTACTTTCTTTCAAGCTCCAAAAAGAACCCTTCCTGATAAGGTATCTCCAAACCCATTTAACCCAAAGCGAGTCTTGAGTAGACCAAAGCCTCCAGATAAGTTTAAGGCACGAGACATTATTCATTTCATTCAGATTTCTTAGCCCAATACCTCCTTCTTCCTTAGGCATACAAACATCAGCCCAAGAAACCTTAGCTTTATGAGTAGAGAGAGAAGGACCAGACCAGAGAAAAGCCGCACAAATGCTATTGATCTCAGTAATGCAGTTGCGAGGTAGCCTATAGGCAGACATCCAGAAGTTGATGATGCTATACAGAACAGAACCAATAAGCTGGAGGCGACCAGCAAACGAAAGATGCCTAGACGTCCAGGAAGCAACACGAGCTCTAATTTGAGCTATAAGCGGATTATAGTCCTGAACATTCATCTTTTTAGTCAAAAGGGGAAGACCAAGGTATCTCACCGGTAAGGAACCAGCTTCAAACGGAAATTGATCAAGAATAGCCACACTATGATCAGAATTAACACCAGCCAGATATAAAGTTGACTTCTCCAGACTAATACTTAACCCAGACATTCGAGCAAACTGCTTAAACACCAACAGAATTCCTTCAATAGACTTTTTCTTACCATCTGAAAAGACAAGAACATCATCCGCGAAACATATATGAGTCAAACCAATCTCTTTACAGTAAGGGTGATAACCAACATGTTTCTCAACAGCCGCCTTATCAATCAGTTTAGAAAGCACCTGCATACACACCACAAATAAATATGGAGATAAAGAACAACCTTGACGAAGACCCCTCTTACTATTAAAGTACCCCGCAAGCTCGCCATTTATCTGAACTGAGAAAGATGCCAATTCAATACATTTCTTGATCCAGACAATAAACTTCTCAGGAAAATTCAGAGCAGCCAAAACCGTGAGTAAAAAAGACCATTGAACTGAATCAAAAGCTTTAGATATATCAATCTTGATAGCACATCTTTCAGACACAGAATCCTTATGATAATTCTTCACCAGCTCAGAAGCAAGCAACACATTCTCCATTAAAAGTCTATCCTTAACAAAAGCTGATTGATTTAAGGAAATAAACAGAGGAAGCAATCTTTTCATACGGTTAGCAAGGATCTTGGAGATTACCTTATAAATCACGTTGCAACAGGAAATTGGCCGGTAGTCTTTCATAGTGATAGCAGTGTTCGACTTAGGAACAAGAGCCAGGATGGTAGAATTTATGCCTTTAGGAAGAAACCCTTTTTCGAAAAAAGATTGAACAGAGATGACCAAGTCACGACCAGTAATACTCCAAGTAGCTTTAAAGAACTCAGCAGTATAACCATCAGGACCAGGGGATTTATCCGCAGCCATAGAGAACAAAACCTTCTTCACTTCCTCCATAGAAACCTCTTGAATCAACATCCTCCTATCATCTTCTGAACATTCATAACCAAGCAGCTCTTTCATGTCATCTAGTTGCACACCTTCATAATCCTCAGACGAATGAGTAAGAAAATTATAAAAATGGCTCACAGCTTCATGCTTAATATCTTCCTGACTATCAGCAGTAGAACCATCAGCCCTTTTAATCTCACGAATAGAGTTACGAGTTTCTCTGACTCTGGCAGCTCTATGAAAACTTTTATTATTTCCATCTCCAACCTCAAGCCAGTGGATTTTTGCTCTCTGACTTATCACCTTTTCCTCAATACGAGACAGCAAAGCCCATCTATCATACGCCACAAATTCATTATCCATATTGCACTGAGAGGGGTCAGCCATGGTTTTCATTTGAGCAGAACAAAGAGTCTGAAAAGCTTCGCTGGTCTTCTTGAAAATACCCCCGAACTTCTCTTTACTAAGATTCCGGAGAGCAGGCTTAAGGGCTTTCAACTTCTTAGATAAACGATAGAGAGCTGAGGTAGAAATAAAAATGGGATCAGTCTCCAACCAAAACCCTTCCACCAACGCACTAAACTCAGGTTTGTCCACCAGCGCATTCACAAATTTAAAAGGCTTCTTAGGTTTCATTTCCTCAGCTCTGAACACCAATCTACATCTTTGATGATCTGAACAACCCCCAGCATCAAAAACACAATAAGCCTGAGAAAAAACCCTCAAACCAACCTCATTTACCATGACTCTGTTAAGTTTCTTGCAAATAACCCCATTGTTACGCTTGTTACACCAAGTAAACGTGGGACCCTGATAAGCCATATCCAACATAGAACAATAAAGAACCACATCCTTAAACTCTCTCATTCCCAAGATGTCCTGAGCAGAGACAACAGAATGCTCCTTAATATCCAAAATCTCATTGAAATCACCTTGAATAATCCATGGCGCCTTACTAATGATGGGAGAGTCTTGATGATCCTTAAGATCCTGCCATAAATCCCTCCTTTCCTCAGCCAGGTTCTTTGCATAAATAAAAGAACAGAAATATTCATTAACACCACCTTCCATAAGAATGGAACAAGTTATCATCTGATCACTCTTAAAACAAGGAGTGACCCTAACTTTTGGATTCCAGATAACCCAAATCCTCCCCAACCTATTATACTCATAGTTAGTAAGATAAGACCAACCCGGAACCACCTTCTCCAGAATATTTTTAACTCTACTTTCCTTAACTCTTGTCTCAATCAAACAACCAAACTGAAAACCATTCCTCCTTATCCAATCCGACACAACTAATTGCTTGGAACCTTTATTAAAGCCTCTAATATTCCAGAAAAACCTGACATATTAATGGCGTTGAGATTTCTTCTTATTCAGGAAACTCGAATCCTGAGTTTTCTGACTCCCCCGTAAGTACCTATGATTTATCTTGGATTGACGAGGCAGATATGTGCGCGTGCTTATATCCTCCTCTTTCTCATCAGAAGAAACAATCTCACCCTCCTCTTGCTGAGTATCTTTGATATAACTCATCTCCGCAGAGTCCTCATCATCCACTGTCATCAATACTGAAAATCTAGATCTTGTAAGTATAGGCTCCTGAACAGAAACCCTTTCTTTAAGAGTACGACTAGCCTTAGCAGGAGATACAGCAGCCCAGTCTTTTGTGCTCAGATCATTGACCTTTCCAGGAGTTATCTCGTTGTCCATCTCATTCACCTCAACAACTTGTATCTTCTCTTTCTCAACATTAACAACTATCCGCTCAGCCTGAGTAGAGCTGATTTCCTCTTGAGGCAAGTAAATATTTCCTTGGATTTTCTCCTTATTTTCATCAGTATTCTTCTCATGGATCTCCTTTATTACTATGTCAGTACCTTCCTGAACACCTTTAGGACAGATTTTCCCTGTGTGTCCCCATCTTTCACACTTTTCACACTTCTTAGGCAATCTCGGGTAGCTATACTCCACAAGAACATCTTCTCCCTGAATATTGAAATTCAATTGCCTGGGAAGATCCTTTGTAAGATCCACATTTACAAACACCTTTGCTTCTTCCACCTTTAGACATTGAGCTGTTTCCGGATGAAGCCTTTTTGGGATACCCAATGGACTTGTTAGGAAACTAAGACCTTGCCATGAAAACATTGATAGAGGAACATGTTTGACATGAACCCACATTGGAATGGATTGTGTCGGCGGTTTCTCTTTCTCAACTACCGGAGACCATTTCGTCATCACCACTGGGATCCCTGCTAGATTCCACATTCCTCTTCTCAGTATTCTATTCTTATCCGCCTGATTTGAAATTCGGAACTTCATCATTGTATCATTCACAACAAACACATCAATCTTCTGAGTCTTATCGTTTAAATTCCAGATTTTGTTAACAATCGCGTGCACCTTTGCTATATGGGGAGCATTATCAAGAAACTTCCCAATCAAGAAATCATCCCAAAGAGGAGCAACGTCTTTGGTGATCTCCTCTGGAACTCTGATAGATCCAATACCATCTTTCATTTCAATCTCCACATCGTACTTTTTAACACCTTTTGGCCTTGAACCGCTCCAACCCAGGATCCCTTAGCTTTGACTTGAGCCGGAATTTGAAAATCACTTGTCATCTCAGCTTCCAAATTTTTTGGAGATTGGATCTTCTCCCCTTCTGCTTCAGAATCAGCAGCCCAGGATCCTTTCACAGTTTTCGAATCACAGACAGAATCATCTCTCGCCACATCCAGATCCAACATCTTTGGAGTTTGGTCCTCCTCTCCAACCTTTCCGGAGCTTTGTCCCAAATCCACAGAAATCGCCGTAGCAACACCCACACCCTTCATAGATCGTCCAGAACCTTGCGAATCATCTCTCGCCACATCCAGATCCAACATCTTTGGAGTTTGGTCCTCCTCTCCAACCTTTCCGGAGCTTTGTCCCAAATCCACAGAAATCGCCGTAGCAACACCCACACCCTTCATAGATCGTCCAGAACCTTGCGTCTCCTCCGTAGATGTGCCCTCTTTCATCGGAGAGAGAGACAAATCCGGCGGAACCGCCGTATCCATACCGTTATCGAACAAGAGAAATCCCTTTTCGCCAATCGCCGTTTTTTTCGCCAGAGCAAAACGCTGCATTTCAGTAACGTCCTTCTAATCTCCTAAAAAGAAGTCATCTTAATAGATTATGATCATGGTGCAAACAAGTTGTGTATATAGCCAACAAAAGATAAATAAACAACTTCAAAATTTAAAATTATTAGAAGTAACAAATGAGAAGAAGAGCTGACAGTAGAGATAGTCATATTCGCTGAAATGCTATAAAAGGAGAGCAGCTTGTGTCAGTGAGTATATGTGAAGAGTAAGTAACACGAGAGAAGATGGGTTTTACATGAAGAAGAGAGTCTGATATCTAGTAGCCAAGGATGACTTGCCTGCGGTCAAGTCTTCTCAATGATTCAATCTTCTTGGGTTTTCTAACTAATATCTAGCATTCTGAAAACAGTTTGTTAAAAGTTGATTGAATCTTGAGGTTTATGTCTCAGGCAGTCTCCTTGACTATCTTGATATGCTCTCTTTATTCATGTTACACCAATATCTTCTTCCTATAATTTATGAAAATATATTATCTAATTAGACGCATACGTTTGTGATTGTACAATTATTTTCATGTCAATTTTGAAAAAAGTTTTAAGCGAGAGTGTTGGCGCTTCCTTTTAGGCCTCTGGTAATGCCTTTGCTTTCCACATTTCTAACTTGTAAAAACGTTATGAAGTTGCAATTGTGACACTATGAATGGGTTTTGCACTTTATGCACACACACACGCTGTAATGGTTTAAAGATTGTTCCTTCTACTTACTAAACCTCTTGTATTTCGACTAACCCCGTATCCTTTTTGTTCTTCTGTGAGACTCTTGTTTTACAGTCGCACTATGCTCAATCCAAAAGACATATTGCATATCTATCTTGTCTTACTTAACCGTCTCTGTTAATGTCGTATCCGTTTCTTTGAGAGTAGAATAATCCACAACATTGATTGGAAAACCAGGTTTCATGTGTGTTGTTCTCTGTAATTCGTATGAATATGGTGTAATAGAAAGATAACAGTTACTATCTCACACATGGTAAACCTTACTTAAAAATTCTACCAATTCAATACTAGTTTTCTCTAATGTAAAGTCACAAAACACACAAGCAACAAGCTTTAAACTCAGACATAAGCGAGAAAAGGTGTTGGGATTTATGCAAGAGAGACACGATGAGTTACATTGCAATAACATCATTGATATATATTGGTTTCACTTTGGTCCAAGGGTTTAAAACATTAGAGAAACCATGACTTGGATTTCACAACACTAACATTCGTTATAAGATATAAAGGTTTACGCGTCACTAATCGTCGCTGCTATCATCATCATCATACAGGTCACTGGAGATGTAGACTCCAGGCTGAATCGATCGTCTTCTAGTCCTTGACGGGAGGATGTTATCCAAATCCACCTCCGCCAATGGATCGTCGGACAACTCGCTTTCGTCATACTCATCACCATATTCGTCTTCATCATCACTACTTTCACTTTCATCAAATTCGATTAATTTTCCTTTTCCTTTGTCCTCCCTCGATAAGCCTTTACCTTTCCTATCATTCTCCTCTTCACCATCGTTTTCCTCTTCCTCTCCACCTTCTTGCTTCTCTCCAGCAGCATTCTCATCCTTCCCCGACTCAGAACCAGAAGCTTCCTCAAGCGAATTCGATGCCTCTGTCCCAGTTTCTCCATCAGTAGAAGAATTCAGATTCCCTGCTCCGCTTACACTAACTTCCACGTCTCTAGAATCAGAACTAGTGGAATGATTAAGCTTCTGAGACTTGTTCGCCACACTATCCTGCTCTTGGCAACAGAGATCCGGTTTTCTCTTAACCGGAAACGAAGAGTCCGGTTGATTCTCAACGTCCGCCATAGATGAAAAGTGCTCTTCCTTGCGAATATACAGAGACTTGTGGTGGGTTGTTCGAAGAGTTAGAGCACCCACATTGATGAACCCCCTTGGGGGTTCATAGAAATAAAAAAAATAATTTTTTTTTTTTTATTTTCGTTTACTTTTTAAAAAATTAAAAATTAAAAAAAAAAATTAATTTTGGACCACTCATATGTTGACACGTGGTGAACCCGGGGTCATCGGGGTTCACCGCGGTGAACTTTTGAGAAAGGGGTTCATAGAAATCTGATTTTAATATTATTTTTTTTTCTCGGTTTCCGTGTGAACTCCCCCCCATCAACCCTTGATGGGGGTGCTCTTAGGTTAGGGCTTTAAGCAGACAGAACCAAAATTCCAGTCAATAATGTCATGGTAACTCCTAGCTACAAGTTTTTGTAGGATTTTCTATTTTTTCTTATTAATTGGGCTCAGCCCATCAGCCCATTAGCCCATTAGCCCATTAGCACTCATATTAATTTTTGTTTGTGTCAGGTGGAGAACGTGGCGCGGGTAATAATAAACCGGCCTCCAATGATATTATCTGGCCGGTTTGGTTTACTACTCGTTAAGCAATATAATCCAAACCGGTTATCCATTATGATTGAGAACAAAGTATACACAGATCCATCGGAGAAGAAGAAGAGAGGAGTCAGATTGAGAAAGAATGACTTCGAGGTACTGGGTGGTGTCTCTACCAGTGAAGGACTCTTCCTCCACGTTATGGAATCTTCTTCAAGATCAGATCTCCAAGCATTCCTTCGATACTCCTGTTTATCGGGTACGATGGATTTTGATTGAAAATTTAATTGGCAGGTATTTACGATCTGATTAATCTCTTGGATTGATTTCGCAGTTTAATATCCCTAATCTTCGTGTTGGAACGTTAGATTCTCTACTCGCTCTCGGCGATGATCTGCTCAAGGTAATTGAATTCGTCTCTCTCGATTGGATGGATCATATTTTTGGGAATTTTGTTGTTGTTTGGTGATTATAAGAAAAATGATTATGTTGTTGGGATGTGTAGTCGAACAGCTTTGTGGAGGGAGTTTCACAGAAGATAAGGAGACAGATAGAGGAGCTGGAGAGGATTTCTGGTGTTGAGAGCAATGCTCTTACTGTTGATGGAGTTCCTGTTGATTCTTATCTCACCAGGTATTTCACATTTCTCTTCACAACTGCTAATTGATGTCAATCAATTTCGGTAAAGAACAAAGCTTTTTTGGTGATTGGGGTCGTCAAGGTTTGTGTGGGATGAAGCTAAGTACCCAACAATGTCACCTCTGAAGGAGGTTGTTGACAATATTCAGTCTCAGGTTGCCAAGATTGAGGATGATCTCAAGGTATTGATTCTTGACTTTTAGCTGAATGAGTCTGTTGGTATACAAGTCTCCGAGTTTTTCTTTGTGAAGAGTAGCTGGTAGATCTTGTTTTATTATGATTTGAATTTTCTTCTTGTTATTTGATGAAATTTTGTTCTTGCTGACTCTGATTGCACTTTGTCTTCAGGTTCGTGTAGCTGAATATAACAATATCCGCGGTCAACTCAATGCCATTAACCGAAAGCAAAGTGGAAGGTAAGCTTTTGCTTTCTTTCTCTTATTCGTACCTTGATTTCTCGATTGGTCTAAGTTTCCTTGAAACATGTTCTTCCATGTTAAGGTGTTAGAATAATAATAGATAAAAGTCTTTTATCTGTTATCCTTTATATATATGTGTGCCAATATGGCTGATCTTCCTCCTTTTTGGTTACAGCTTAGCTGTTCGTGACCTCTCAAACTTGGTTAAACCAGAAGATGTTGTCACGTCTGAACATCTCGTGACTCTCCTTGCAGTTGTCCCAAAGTATTCTCAAAAAGACTGGCTAGCATGTTACGAGACATTGACCGACTTTGTGGTAAAATTATTAATTTAATATACCAACGTTAAAACTATTACTACAGTGTGTTTAATCAATTTATTCTAACTCTTCTCAGGTTCCCAGGTCCTCGAAGAAATTGTTTGAGGATAACGAGTATGCTCTTTACACCGTCACCCTCTTTACTCGTGTTGCTGACAATTTCAGGACAAATGCCCGCGAGAAAGGGTTCCAAGTGAGTATTTCTAGTCAAGTTCCTGTTTTTACCTCTAGAGCTCTCTTAGAAGTTCCTGATATTACCTCTAGAGTTCACTGTGCAAGTTGAGACATTTGGTTGATTCTCAAGATTTATACATTAAACTGCTGTATACCTTTCTCTTTTAGGTTCGTGATTTTGAACACAGCGTCGAAGCACAAGAGACTCGCAAACAAGAGCTAGAGAAGTTGGTTCAGGATCAGGAAAGTTTGAGAAATTCTCTTTTGCAGTGGTGCTACACAAGTTATGGAGAGGTACACAGTACTCTGTATAGCTATACTCTTGTAATATCATCTTAGAAATCAAAACCTGAATCTGTTTTGATCATCGATCTATATCTGTAGGTTTTCAGCTCCTGGATGCATTTCTGTGCTGTGCGTATATTCGCTGAGAGCATTATGAGATATGGTTTACCTCCGGCTTTCTTGGTAAACTAAAACTCCAAGCTATGCTTTTCTAAAAAAATTCTCTCAACCGTATAAACTCCATGACTAAATTACTTTATCTTGTCTTGTGAGTTATTTTCCAGGGATGTGTCTTATCTCCGGCTGTAAAAAGTGAAAAGAAAGTCCGTTCCATTCTTGAACGCTTGTGTGATTCTACCAACAGGTATGTTAAAAAGTCTCTGCTTTATCTATTCTAATGAGATTTTGATTTTAATTACTGGGTTTGATTGTATGAAAAACAATGCAGTTTATACTGGAAAAGCGAGGAGGATGGAGGAGCAGCCATGGCTGGTTTAGCAGGCGATTCCGAGACACATCCTTATGTCTCCTTCACTATCAACCTTGCTTGAAGTTGATGAGAGAGATTGCTTGATGCTTCTTCTACGTCTATGCCTTTCTTCATCTGTTATATTTGTTTGTGTTCTTCTATACATATTTCATTGTTATTTTTCGTAAAATATATTTTGATTTTTTTTTTGTTTCAAAATAAAAGAAGGGAAAATGAAGGTGGCACTGGAGAGATGTTACTGTAATTTATTTGGCCGGAGTCTTGTTAGATTCCGATGAGTTTCTGATACTTGTGGACAGACGATACAGTTGTTAATCATTTTGTTGCATTATTAAGCTGTTTCGTTTTTCTCTCTTTTTGTTTTGGTCTGAATGATATTATTATTGGTATTTTCGAAACGAGCGGTTTGGTGTCGGAAATGTTCTGGAAGGTAGTGCGCAACACATGTAACCACTTCAGAACGTATATGCCAAGTTTTCATTAGACGCATACATAAGTATAACGGTGTTTAACGTAGTATAAGATTGAATTTCGTGAAATTAAGAACAAAAAAGACTCAAAGGAGGAAAGATGACACTGTTAAAGCGAATCACAAAGATTACAACATTAGTGACATAACAATGAAACAGATACTAACAATGACCAGAACCAAATAAAGATCAGGACGGAGCTGCATCGAGATGCCTGCAACATCCCCGTTAAACTGGCCTGAGCTAGGACCATACGCGGGTGCTTCTGGAACAGGAGAGGTAGCAGAATCAAATGACTGGTTTCTGGTCGGAGAAGGGAAAAATGAAGACATATCTGGTGCATTGACATACGGTAAGACAGCAGGAGAAGCTGAGATTGTGGATTCACTGCAAACCAGAGCCCATTGAACCGACACAGCGACCAAGAGAAACATGGAAAGCGAGAAGCTACAAGACAGAGCCATAGGTGTTTCTGTTCTGTTCTGCAAAAGAAAGATACCTTTTCCAGAAGATTATAAATAATAGAGCAGAGAAGAAGACAGATTAATCCTTTGTTACCATGTGTGTATGTGCGTGTCGTACTAAGAAACAACGAAATGAATCAATGTGTTCACGGACTAGAGTATGTGTCCTTAACTGTTTCACATCACATGCCTGTTTATTTTGGTTCCTTCCTCTTAAGTAATGTGATTGCATTTACCCTCTTTTCACTTCTACCACCTAAGGGTAACAAGTAAAAAAACTCTTTACGTCTGCAAAAGTTTTCAAATGGCGCGTGAAGGTCTTGTAAAAATTTATCAGCACGTTATTGTTCTGAGATTTTACATGGTAAAAATAATTTGATGATGTTGACGACGATGACAGGCGCTGCAACCATCTAAGATGAGCGGTATCGATGATTAAATATGGTTAAACGATAGGCCTAACATAATTTCTAGCGAAAACCATTCAGGTAGGACACCTCCATTCAACCGGAGGGTTTAAAATCTCAGTGACACAGCCCAAACCCATTTTAGAAACTTTATAAATTTTTGCCACAAATAACGGGCCTCACAGGCTCAAAACGATCAAATCTTGGCCTTCAAGTAACCTATTGACAAAGGTGATATAAAATTCATTTTTCTTTTATCACTATACTAAATATAACATCTTTAAATTAATATTATCTAAATTAATAATTTCAATAAAATAATATAATTTTATAATTTTACATTCAAATTTTGGTTTAATTGGTATGTCAGTTAATTAATAATCTTTATAAATTAATAAAAAATTATAGTTTTGGTATAGTCTCAAAATTATTAATTTATAAAAATCAATTTCACTGTATAAGATTCTTATTAAAAAATTATTCAGGTTGCACAGAAATGTTTATGTAAGTAAAAAAATTATAAAAATATACTTCTTATTTCTTTTAAAATGAGTGGAGGTAAAGGAAGATGGAAAAAAAGGGACCATGGCCTCGTTGTTATAAAGGAAAAAAGGGACCATATTGCTTCCGACATCTTTTATCACAATTAATCTTGAATTATTGGATCTTCTTTTTACTTTTTACTGGTCGATAATTGATTCAGTACATACTCCTTTCTTAAAGCTGGTCTAATTTGTAGCTGAATATACAAAAAGACCAATACAATATGAAATTTGCAATAGCTATTATAATTGTCTACCAAATAACAATCTTTTTTTTTGTTTGGCAACACTCACTGAACAAACTAATTGCAAGGTTATTACCATGTATCTAAATGTTACAAAACGAACGGTCGGAACTTTGCTAAGTTCTGACACTCACTGAACTATTCCCGCAAAAAAAAAAAAAAAAAAGAGAGAGAGAGAGGTGGCGAAAGATGAAGTGGAGGTGAGAGACGGAAAGCAAACAGAGTCACGAGAATCATTGGCAACTCTCTGAAGAAGCAGAAGCAAAAAAAAAAAAAAAGTAGTAAATGTTGAATCCCACAAAATCTTTAACTTTTTAGGGTTTGAGCTCTGTCTCGATCTTTCGTCTTTAGATTTGGCTTTTTTCTTCTTGATGAGACCTCTTCTGCAAGATCCTCGTGATTCCACTTTAACGCCTCCCTTCTTCTTTTTGTTTTTAAACATCTCTGAAAATATTCAAAGTATCATTTACTATTATTTATATCCCCTTTTAAATGTTTCATTTCCCTTCAAACTTCTCCAAAGTTCCTAAAACTTTTTTCTCAGCTATGAACAGCGACGGAGTCTGGCTCAACGACGCCGTAGAACGTTCTCAGGCGAGCTACAACGATGAGCCTAGTACGTGGGTTAAAAACCCAGAAGAAAACTGGTTTAATAACACACAACCACCACCACACGATGCTTCTCAAAACAGTGGTGGGTTTCACTTAAACCCTTCAGAGAATCTCCTCTTCCTTCTTCAGCAATCCATTGACTCCTCATCTCCTTTACAACACTTAACACTCGGTTCTGCTACCCCTCAACAACAACAAGAACAATCTTTCTTAGCTACAAAAGCTTGCATCGCTTCTCTCCTCAACGTCCCTCCCAACAACCCTTTTGATGACTTTGGTTTCGACTACTCTGCGATTTTAGGACAACTCCACACACCAAACTCAATGAGTTTCCCTGTAATGACTTCACCAACACCGGACTTCCTCCCCTCCCGGTCATGCAATGTCTTCAGCCCTCTGGAGTTTGAGGGACTCGCTAGTGGCGTTTTCGAGAACAGAGCTAATAAGGTTCTGAAACCTTTAGAGGTTTTGCCTTCCTCTGGTTCTGAGCCGACACTGTTCCAGAAACGAGCTGCAATGCGTCAGAGTTCGAGTAGCAAAATGTGCAACTCTGACTCTTCTTCTTCTGAGATGATGAGGAGATCAAGGAGCTACGAGAGAGAGGTTGTTGTTGTTGATGAGACTAGTACTGGTTTGAACTATGACGAGTCTGATGAGCATAATTACAACAAAGGGAATAAGAAGAAAGGAATGCCTGCTAAGAATCTAATGGCTGAGAGAAGGAGGAGGAAGAAGCTTAATGATAGGCTTTACATGCTCAGATCAGTTGTCCCCAACATCAGCAAAGTCAGTAAAAAAGATTCAAACAAAGATTCTTTCATGTTTGTTTCTTAATGTTGTGGCTTTTTGCATGCAGATGGATAGAGCATCTATACTTGGTGATGCTATTGATTATCTTAAAGAGCTCTTACAGAAAATCAATGATCTTCATACCGAACTTGAATCTACTACTCCATCAAGCTCTTCAGGCTTAACACCGTCACCACAGACACTACCTTACCGTGTTAAGGAAGAGTTGACTCCTCATTCTTCCTCCTTGCCAAGCCCTAAAGACCAGCAAGCAAGAGTAAGAATAACAAAACTTCATTTGTTTGCTTGTGGACCAATCCATACTCTTTTAAGGCTTATTTGTTTGTTTTTTTTAAAGCAGATTGAGGTTAAGTTAAGGGAAGGAAATGCAGTGAACATTCACATGTTCTGTGGAAGACGGCCTGGTCTTTTACTTTCCACCATGAGAGCTTTGGATGACTTAGGATTAGATGTTCAGCAAGCCGTGATTAGCTGTTTCAATGGTTTTGCTTTGGATGTTTTCCGTGCTGAGGTAAACATAGTACTTTAGATGCTTTGCTGATCATTAGTTAGGTGTTGTAATAAACATGTTTTTTTTGTTTTTTTCCTAATCAGCAATGCAAAGATGGTCACGAGGTGTTGCCTGAACAAATCAAAGCAGTGCTTCTAGACACAGCTGGTTACTCTGATTTGCTTTGATTCCCAATTCCTTTGCGGAACAGAAGGAAGCATCTATGAAGCAGAGCTAGAGGTTTATAAGACTTTAATTAATTAAACTAGTCAGCAATTTTCTTACTTAGTTTCATTTCATCAGTCTTAAACTTGTATTGCATATGATAGTTATTAATTTAATCTGGCTTTGACAATATAAACATGTGTATGGGTGCATCACTTCAACCTTTTCACACTAGTTACATACAAACTCTTCTTGTCGATAAAACATACAATAAACTGTAGAAATGTTATGTTTAATACATATGCTTCCAAATTAATACATCGATCAACCGAACAAAGCTGCAAGCATTTTATACATGTGAGATCATACGTTGAACATAAGGAATATTCCGAAATAGAAGAAACCATAAAGTAAAACCAGACTTGGAGAACACGTGAAGACACTTGAAGAAGTGTTTTACTAAACGGATAAAGATGCGCAGCATCAGCATGAGTGATGACCGGTCCAAGTGGTTTTTTACGACAAAACTGCGAGACTCAATCCTCAATTTCCATTGTTTTGAGAGACACTTGAGTCGGATTAGTTCTTTCACCCTAAGTCTCATGAATAAGATTTCTTCTATGACGTCGTCTGGTAGTGATGGTGGTGTAGTCGAATCCATCTCTTTCTTCTTCTGATATGAAACAACCAATGAATGCTTCTTGTTATATATCTTGTATTCGTAAGAACCTTAATTTGCTGCAATTAAATAACGGATATTTGTAAAAATAATAAAAACATAAATTAAAATTAAAATACTGAAAGAAATTGATAAAATAGTTGCAGAATCCAGATAACAAATATCTAATGAATTTTTTTTCTTGAATTTTTAAATGTCTTGTAGTGCGATAGTTTTATAAAGCTTAGATTTCTAAGATAAAACTGTAATGTGTATATCTTTCAACACCAAAGATAGATCTACCAAACCTTTTTATGTTTTACACTCTCAGACAAAAAAAAGAAAGCAAGTAAAGAATTTGGTATGAGTTAATTACTCAGTTATCTTTAGAATAATAGGAGAGTGACTCTTTTATAACCCTTAATCCTTATGGTCAACAAGAAACCATAAAGTGGAGATTTGAGAATTAATTCTAACATTAATGATTTTGATAAATATTAAGACTTATGTTAAAAGAAATCATAATTAATTTTTTTGTATCCTTAATTGTCCATAATAGTGCTATAAATATCATAAATTAAAATAAATATTCCTTTTTACTTTGTCAACAGAACTGAAAGTAGATTTTGTAACAAAAGAATAATCGTTTGACGTATAGATCCATTTACCAAATTTCAAACTCAAATCGGGTCCAAATATCTCATTTCATATTACACTGTGGAATATGAGATATTTTACAAATGTTATTTTAACTTTTACAAGCAACTACTTTAAATCTTGGTTTTTCATTCCAACTAATCCGGTTGTTACATATGGTTACAAAAATTTATAGTGTCCACATTTGGTTATTTGACCAACGTATTCACCCAGAAATTTACTAATAAATGGTTTTAATTTATTTCGTGAAAGCTAAGAATTAGTGTATGGTTTAAATTTGGTTACCTATAAATTTTAATAATGTAATTTTAATTTCGTCCCCAAAATCAAGTTATAAAAGCTTTTTTTTTGTAACATTAAACTAGGTGGATACCCGCAATTTTGCGGGTTTGAATGTTTTGTAACAATATATTTATTATATTTTGTCCAATTAAGATATTTTTTCATCATCAAATTTTTTTTTATGTGTGTTACTGTTAAATATATTTAAAGAATAATTATTTTTGAAAAAGATGGTTATGACTATTTTAAATATCTGTTGATATTTTGTATTAAGATTTTTTACTAAAATTAGTTATATATAATATTCATAATTCAGTTTTTAATATAAATGAGTTTTGAAGGTATGTAGTATTGAAACATTTGATTTTTAAATCATTTATAGCTAAAGTCATATGTCTTTATTGAAATTTAAAGATAAAGCAATATGATTGTTACACATTTTCTATATATTCATATTCAACTACATAGGAGTAAATATAAAACTACTATATCAATTATATAAATTACTTTTGAAATATATTAGTATATAGTTTATAAATACTTGAGTAATAAAATGATTTTATGAGCATTACATATATTTTATATAAATCACATATTTAATTACCATAAAATATTTTATGAAATATTTTTATATCGTTTGGATACTGGTAAAAATTGGTTCTAGAAGTGATTTTCTTACTCATAAAATAAAAAAATATAAAATTTATTAAAGAATCAAGATATAATAGTTTTTCTAAAACTCAAAGACACCTACAAATATTAATTAAGTGAGTCCTCGTTTAATATAAAATAAATTTTCAAAATACATTTTGATAAGGCAATGTAAATAATTTATAAATTTATTTATAATTTTATAAATGATTTATAAAGCATGCATGAAATTTATTAAACATTAACAGTTATTATGATACTTTATATACAAATATAAGGCTTTTTATACGAATATAAAATCATTATATCAATTCAAATAAACATTTTTGTTTATTATTTTATGTAATTTATAAATATATAAAAAAATTGATCACATTATTACTCTTTCATAGTTTCAACAATTAGTTACCATAAATAATTATTTCTTAAATTAAGTAGATTATTTGGAAAGTTGTAATTGAGTTATCGTTAAGATATAATTATAATAAATAAAATAAAAAATCATCGACCAATCAAATTATAACAATTTGAAGAGTCCATGTACGTAATAAAAAATCACTTATGTTATTTCTCAATCAATATATAGTAGGTTTTATCAGGTAAAATTATTCTTAAAACAAAGCTAAATTATTTTAAAATAATATTAAAAACATGCTTGGATTTTGTAATATTTAAAATAGTTATTATATAATTATATTCAAATACAGTTCACCAAGTAGAGTATAAAACTATTATAATTATCTTATACAAAATATCGTTCATTATATTTTATATTTTATAAATATTAAAAGTAATAAATAAAACATTATTAATCTTTCTATAATTTTGAGAATTAGTTTCCACAAATTTTTATTTGTAATATTCTTTAGATTATATGGCAAGTGATGTTAAATGATTTTAGACTTACCATAAATTTTTAGATCTAAATTAAATTAAGAACAATCGATCAATCAAATTATAACAATTTCTTGAAACTTCACCTATGAGCGACACGTCACCAGAAATCATTAAAGTGACTTCTCATTTAATATATAGGATATAAAGTGATATGAAATACAAAATTTGAGAAGATTTTCTTATATTAATTATTATTTCTGGCAGCAAATCTTACTCCATTAATAGAAGAATCAGAAAAAGATGAGATCTCATTTAATAGAATTACTACATGTGGCATTTTATCAGGCTTAAATGTTGGAGTTACCTTTGGACAATGAAAAAGTTTTAAACTAAATTGATTACTAATATAAATCTATTTAGTGATAAATTGTGAAGTTATACAAATTTGGTGACTAAATTATCTTATTGACTAAGCTAAATCAACTTAATGACAAATGGCTAAGCTAAAGTACATTTGGTGTCTAACCAAAAATAACTTGGTGACAAATGGCTAAAGATTAATAAATTTAATGAGATATGTTTAAATTACTTTATGATTAACCTTGATAAATCTCTCATATAAATAAACATCTTAATTCTCTATTAACAATATATTCACATAACAATCTTACACAAGATAAGTTTTCACATATAAAATTCCATCAATACCTCAAAGTTTTTTGAAGTAAGTCTTGAGACTATAATGTGAATGTTAAGTTCACAGATGTTGTTTTGGGTGATGCAAGTCGTTTAGAAACCGTCTCTTACCTATGGATGATTTATTGACTTAATAAAAAAAGATCAAATCTTGATTCAAACGTTTTTTCTTAACGGTTTTAAAACGTTTCACTACTTTATATTGTTTCCTACTAGTTTTGTTTCACAATTTTCAATCTCGATTTTGGCATCTTAACATTGTGTTTTTACTAACACTAATAAACAAGACTTGTGCTGTTCAAGAATGTAACAGACTCATTATCTATGTTCTTTGATTTTGTGTCAAAATGTTTCTGTGTCAGATTCATATCAATGTCGGTTCTTTCATCCCGGACAGGACGAGATCGTCAACGTTACGACAACAACTTCCGTCTCGTTTCTGGGTAAATATAAAAAAAAAATCATTTCACTAAAACTCTTTTTCTCTTTTCTCTTTACGATTCGCAGTTTTGTTACTGTGGGAAACATATACAAAACATGAAAGCAAAATGGTTGATTTCTTAGTGTTTGATGAACAGATGCATTCCGTATCGTCTGATCAAAGACAATGAACTTGAAGTTCTTATGGTTTCGTCTCCTAATCGTCATGACCTTGTCTTCCCAAAGGTTTTTTTTATTTCTTATGAAAATCTCCCTCTCTTACTGTCTTTATATATGAAAACTCATTTCTGTTGTGTACGGTATTATTATTATTATCAGGGAGGATGGGAAAATGATGAGACAGTTCTTGAAGCTGCTTCTCGCGAAGCCATGGAAGAAGCTGGAGTTAAAGGCATACTTAGAGTAAGTTTTCAATCTTTAAAGCAGCAAAGTGATTTAAAAAGTTTGTTTCTCATTTATTTGGTCATTTGTTTCAGGAAGTTCCTTTAGGAGTTTGGGAATTTAGAAGCAAAAGTAGTATTAGTGCCAACCCGGATGATGAATCTTTTGGTGGATGCAAAGGCTATATGTTTGCATTAAAGGTAACCGAAGAACTCGAGGATTGGTCAGAGAGTGGGAATCGCCAGAGAAAATGGGTAAGAAGCTCAAAATATAATAACAAGTATTAAGATCCAATGAACTGATGATGATTCTTTCTTTTCATATATAACTTTGGGGATTACATGAAAAATGTGCAGTTGAATGCTAAAGAAGCATTGGAGCTGTGTCGGTATGAGTGGATGCAGAGAGCACTTGAAGAGTTTTTAAGAGTAATGCAAGAATAAGAAGGAAAATAGAGAACTGAGGAAGAGACAGTGCAAGATAATTCTCAAGCTAGAGGAGAATTGATGTTCCTTTTAAGTTCAAATATGTATCATCTAAATAATCCATTATGTGTTTTTAAATTTCAACCTAAAATAAAATGCATTTAAACCTAAAATAAAATGAATTTTAACCATGTGAGTTTAATTGGTGCATCTAAATAGAGATGAACTTGTCCAAAATAGTAAATGACAAATCTACCCTTAATTCTAATATATATTTACATTCAATATGATCATTTGAAAAAAGGTAAGGAAATCTATTTGTAACATGCTCATTATCATCATTATAATTTATAACAATGTGAAAACTGTTAGTTATTTTAGCAGAAAACTGTTAATCCTGCAAGAAACAAGAGATAGTATCTGTTACAAAAAAAAAAATCTGGTGGGTGATTCTGAAGAAAACACAAAATAGAAAGATCTCAGACTCATATTAGGACCTAAAGATACAAAGGGGTTAAAACATCTTGTACTGAGTTGAGACTTAGAGTATATTTTAAATTTGGTTAATTATATGTTTTTCATAATGTTATTTTAACTTTTGTCACCAAAATCAAGTTATAAAGCTATAAAGTGATATGAAATACAAAATTAGACAAGATTTTCTTATATTAATTATTATTAGTGGCAGCAGATTCTTACATACTATTAACTAGGTGTTTTGCCCGCAAGTGCGGGATTAAGAATTTTCTAATATCTATAAACAAATATAATCAATTTAAGTAAATTCTAATAAATTATTTTACATACACTCAAAATATTTCATAATAATCTAAAAAAATTATTTCTATATATAAAAATTTTCATCATCATATAAATAATTGTCATTACACAAATTAAATGTGAAAATACTCATAAATTTAAAATATTTAGTAATAAATTAATATCATTTTTAGACATAACAGAAAAGTATAATAAAATTATCTTTAGTAATGTAAACTATCTATACATAAATTCTTTGCGAATTAATTTTTTCATAATTAAATATATATTAACAAATATAATTATTTTCAAGGTTAATAAAGACTTATAACAAAATATAAAAAAATTAGATAATGATAATTATCAAATTCATGAAATTCGTTTTTAATTTAGAATTGATTATATATTAACAAATATAATTATTTTAACTATAATTATTTTTCAATGCTGATAAAGACATAATATAAAAAAATTAAATAAGGATGATTATCAAATAAATGAAATTCATTTTTTACTTATGTTTAATTATATCTTGAAATTTTTACTACCGTTAATGACAAAACAAACATAAACTTGATGACTAATTAGATTTATTACAGTATAATGAATAATTAGATTTATTATAATCATTAGTCTAGATAATGATAATCATCAAATCATAAGAAACATGACAAATAAGATTTGTTTCTAATTATTATATAGTAATATATCTAATTAGTCATTATATAGTAATAAATCAAATTAGTCATTAATTTTATGTTTGCTTTGTCATTAAGGGTAGTAAATCTAATTAATATACGGTTCATAATTATATAATAATAATTTTATTTAGTCATTAATTAAGGGTAATAGTTAATCATTAGTCAAAATCATAAAAAATGATAAATAAGTATAATTACATAAAATTATGGAAAATATGATAAATCAGCAGATTCACTTTTTAAAATATAATTAATTTATTGTTACTTATATATTAATTCAGTTTTAGTTTATGGTTTATTAATATCAACTATTTTAGATAATAATAGTCATCAAATCAGTGAAATTTGTTTCTAATTATGGTTGATTATATATTAATTAAATATATTTTTCTGATAACAACACAATATATATAGAAATTATCTTTTTATTTTATTTTAAATATATATTTAGATTATGGATAATTATTATCATTATTATTAATTTAAATCTTTTATCTAATCAAATAAATATAAATTCGTTTTTTTTTTTTTTTTTGCTGATTTATATATTTTATTCATTAAAGGTATAAACGATATTAACCACTTCAACTTTTAACGTGGGAGCTCCATTGCGAAAAATCACTTCGCAAAATAGTTTATGGTTTATTAATATCAACTATTTTTAGATAATAATAGTCATCAAATCAGTGAAATTTATTTCTAATTTATGGTTGATTATATATTAATTAAATATATTTTTTTATAACAACATAATATATATAGAAATTATCTTCTTTTTTTTAAAATATATATTTAGATTATGGATAATTCTTATCATTGTTATTAATTTAAATCATTTATCTAATCAAATAAATATAAATTTCGTTTTTAATTATAAAATTAGTTTTATAAAAAAAATTTATCAAGGGTATAAACGATATTAACCATTCCAACTTTTAACGTGTGAGCTCCGTTGCGAAAAATCACTAGCAGCAGATTCTTACATACTATTAATAGAAAAGTTAGAAAATATATAAATTTAATATCCAATCTAATAGAATCACTACATGTCACATTTTATCATTTTATTAGGCTTAAAGGTTTTCTATGTTCTATCTTTGAAAATATCATTGATAATATTTATCAAAAAATATATATATCCTTGATACTAGTAACACTAGTCTTAGAATATTTCTTTTGTATTAACATTTAACCACAATTAACTGTTTCTTAAAGCTGTGCTCATATTATTATTTTTACATTATTTGGTTTTTGACGATCAAGAAGTATATTGCTCTCACATCGCGACTCATGCATTCTGGTGAGATATCCACATGTACAACTGCCACATTTTAGTAAAAATAAAAACATAATAGAAGAGCAAAAAACATCTCATCAACAAAACGTAACATACAAGAAACGGTACATGTACAACAATGGAACCATGCAAGAGGAGGGGTTTAGTAATTCAGTAAAGTTGTTCACACATGGATTAAGGATTTATGAAACATATTATCCGACACAATCTCAACTCTATAGCAACTTGTGGTAAGAGATATACTTTAATTGTCCGAACTATTTAATGGAGTATAGCTCGAAACAGATTGAAAGTATGATACCAATTCAGTTTCAGTGGTCTTCTTGGAAACACATCTCAAGATAAGTTTTTGTAGCATCTATTATCGAGAGTTATTCTCATTATTAGTGGAGAATATTACTCTGTTGATATGAACTGTAAAAAGTCAATTATGGAATCAGATCCGTCAGTCACTTGCTTCATCTTCCTACGTAACTTCATTTTAATGATTTTTTTTTTTTTTAAAATTGATTTAAATAGAGACAGTTGATGGCCACAAACAGCAATGTATGCTCGTTGATAACTTGTTATACACTCCTCATTCTTCTCCCTAAAAATAGAGAGAAATTAAAAACAAGAAAAAAAAACAAAAAATAAACGTTAATTCTGGAAAATAAACACACGAGAGTTGTTGTATCTCACGAAGATGAAGATGAAATGATATCCCATGATGATCATGTTTCTTACTAACCCTAATAATCAAGAAGAGGGCTTTTCAAGAACGTAACAGACAGCATTCTCTTCTTTTTTTTTTTAGGTTTTGTGTTGAAATCTTTTGTTGCAGATTCATCAATGTCCGTTTTATCATCTCGGACAGGACGAGATCGTCAACGTTACGACAACAACTTTCGTCTCGTTTCTGGGTACATAAAAGTCTTTTCTCTTCTTCTTTTTTTTCATAATCATCATCACAATATCATATCACTGATTTCTTTAGTGTTTGATGAACAGATGTATTCCGTATAGGATGATGAAAGACGAGGGAAGTGAGGAAGACACAAGTGTTGACTTTGTAAACAAGCTTCAAGTTCTCATGGTTTCATCTCCTAATCGTCATGATCTTGTCTTCCCAAAGGTTTTTTTAATTTCTTCTGAAAATCTCCCTCTCTTACTCTCTTTATGAAAACTTTTTTTTGTTGTTGTTGTTTATGTTACTATTATCAGGGAGGATGGGAAGATGATGAGACAGTTCTTGAAGCTGCTTCTCGTGAAGCCATGGAAGAAGCTGGAGTTAAAGGATTACTTAGAGTAAGTTTTTTAAAAAAAACAAAGCGATTGAGAATGTTTCTCATTTATTTGGTCATTTGTTTCAGGAAGTTCCTTTGGGAGTTTGGGAATTTAGAAGCAAAAGTAGTATTAGTAGTAGTGGTAATGTGGAGGATGAATGTTATGGTGCATGCAAAGGCTATATGTTTGCACTGGAGGTAACTGAAGAACTCGAAGATTGGCCAGAACGTGAGAATCGTCAGAGAAAATGGGTAAGAGAAGCTATCAAAACATAATGACAAGTTTAAAATCGAATAAACTGATGATTCTTTCTTTTCTTATATAACTTTTGGAATTACATGAAAAATGTTGCAGTTGAATGTTAAAGAAGCATTTGAGTTGTGTCGATATGAGTGGATGCAGAGAGCACTTGAAGAGTTTTTAAGAGTAATGCAAGAAGAAGAAGAAGAAAGTAAACTGATAACAGAGGAAGAGACAGTGCAAGATGATTCTTCAAAGCTTGAGGAGTGTCAGTTAGATCCTTGTTACTGTTTTGTAGTTAATTAGTTTTTCTTTTCATTAATTATTTTAGCTTTTGGATTCAGTTTAAATCAGTTGTAACATGAGAAGCAAAATAATGTCTTCAGACGCATCATGTGGTATAAATATATTCTCAAGAGTTGTGTTGTCTTCACATTTTGCATTGTTGACTCTTAAGCTTCTCTTCAGAGCTTTAACACCAACCCTTCTGTTGTGTAATCTAAAAAGTAATATATCTTTCTTTAGTCTCAAAGACATCCCTAAACCAGAGCTGTGAATTTAAGAAAAGGATTGTAAATGTTATAATATAAAGTTTATTACCACAAATACATAAACTCAGGAACTACAATTATACATTCCGAATCATATAATAGTAAATATTAAAAAAAAAATGGAGCAGAGACATCTTCACTTCCAGTTATTGGCAACAATGTCAGCCAAATCAACAACTCTCTGAGAGTAACCCCATTCATTATCATACCAAGCAATCACTTTAACCATATCATCTCCCATAACCATGGTCAGAGAAGAATCAATGGTGGAGGACACATCAGAGCACCTGAAGTCAACAGAGACAAGAGGCTCATCGCAGACATCAAGTATACCTTTAAGCTCTTTCTCAGCTGCATCCCTGAAAGCAGCGTTGACTTCTTCAGCAAATGTCTTCTTTGAGACCTGCACAACTAAGTCAACCACTGAGACGTTAGGAGTTGGCACACGCAGTGCGATTCCATTGAGTTTTCCCTTGAGGTTAGGGAGCACTAGCGCCACGGCTTTAGCTGCTCCTGTAGAGGTTGGAACGATGTTCAAAGCAGCTGCTCTTGCTCTCCTTAGATCACGGTGGCTAGCATCTAGCAGCCTCTGGTCACCAGTGTAGGAATGAGTAGTTGTCATTGTACCCTTTATGATCCCTACCATGTTCATCATATCACAACAAAACATTCAAGAACTCTTTTACCATCAGGTATAAATCAATTGTATGAGATGCTTACCGAATTTCTGGTCAAGAACCTTGACAAATGGAGCAAGACAGTTAGTAGTACAAGAAGCATTGCTAATGATTGTGTCTTCATGGCTGTAAAGTTCAGCATTGACACCAACCACATAGGTTGGGATATCACCTTTACCAGGAGCTGTAATAAGAACCTTCTTGGCTCCAGCTTGAATGTGTTTTCCAGCACCTTCTCTGTCTACAAACACTCCGGTTCCTTCAATAACCAAGTCAATGCCTAGCTCCCTAAACCATCATATCACCAGATACGTTCATAAAAGATTCATTTGCAAGAATGAAACAAATCTTTAAGTGTTGTTTTGTTTTAACTTACCCCCATGGAAGGTTAGATGGGTTACGATCAGAGACAATCTTGATGATCTTTCCATCAACAGAGAGAGCAGAGTCTCCTGAAGGCTTGACATCAGCATCAAAGATACCAAGAGTTGAGTCGTATTTGAGGAGATGTGTTGCTTGTTTGACACCACCAGTGTCGTTAATGGCAATGACATCAAGAGGAGAGTCTTTACGACCATGCCAACATCTCAAGAAGTTTCTTCCAATCCTACCGAATCCATTGATGGCTACCTTTAGCTTGGCTTCGGTCACTCCTTTCTTGTATCCACCATTGCTTCCCATCTAATAACACAGAAAACAACAACATGTACTTGGTTCATAATGATGAAAACAAGAGACATAAACACAGAAGCAACAGAGAGGAAAGGAACTCACTGCAGAAGTCTGGAAGCTGACAAAGGAAACAAACTCATCGGAAGAAGACTTCTTGGCGAAGGGAAGAGCAGAGGAGTTTCGAAGTCCTGAGAAGTCAGAGAAACCCTGAAAAGTGAACATATAGAGTATCAGATCATGATGATGTAACTATTGAAGAGCAGTAAGATAATGAGGAAAGCAAAACCTGGAGAGATGGTTTAGCCACAGAGAAAGTAGCCGAAGCCATGGCTACGACAGAGAGAGAGAGAAGTTGTGTATAATGTAAGCAGCAGAAAAAAATGAGGACAGAAAGCAATGTTGAAGGCAGAGATAAGTAATATAGGAAATAGAGTTGCTGAGTTGGAGGCAAAGAAGATGAGATTCTGGATAAGCCTTTGTCATTCATTTGTATGGTTGTGATTGATCAGACTCTTCTCTCTTCACATTTTTGTATGATTCACTGATCTTTTCTTCTCACTTGGGCCTCCTCAAATGGGCTTCTCCATGATCATGTGGTCACCTTTGCTCAGCATTTGGATTGTTCTCATCTCTTCCTAAGGACCATTGAAAAGTCACAACTAATTTTTTTCTCTGACACTCTTTGCTGCAGATAAAAATCTCAGCATATGGCATATCTTTGTGTGGAAGCAGATAAATATGGTCAGTCACCTTTGTTGCTTACACCTCACAAAGTACCAACCGTAGATGATGGATGATTAGTCTCATCACATTCAATAAGGTGAAACAAAACTCGAAATAACAAATTACTCCTTTAGATTTGATGTCTTATTGTCCCATGCAGCCTACTTGCAGGAGAACTTTATGAAATGAGATGTGTAGTTATAAATACAAAACAACACATAGTTTATTCACGAAATTGAGGTACATACTTCACATGAATCAGACTAAAAAGAGAAAGAGTGATGAGCAAAATACAAAATCAAACTTTTTATCAACCATACATCAATAAGAGTCGTCTATACAAGCTTTGCATAGTGAGTCAAGTAAGGAGATCAAGCAGATTCATTAATACAAATGGAGAACAGTCAGTGAAAACTTTACATCTTGAGGATAGTGACAAGAGCAAGCCCTGAGACACCCTATAGGGACAAAGAGATAAGAAACTGGAAAAAAAAAGAAAAAGGATCAAACCCTGAGAATTTATTTGCAGCTTCATTGACAAAGCAAGGGGACCCAATCAGACTGAGAAGAAGACCATTGAAGCTGCTCAATCTCAGCACCAGCAGTGTAAGCAAGAATAGGGTCAAGCCCACCTTCTTCAACCTGCTGCTGTTCCACAGATGCAGTACATATATGACAAGAGTTATGAGTAGGCCCGAGCTAACGCATTAACGCTAGCTTGATGCCTCTCCACAACAGGAAGAGCTGGAAAAGGAATATCAAGCACCACAACTTTATCCATGATAAATGTTACCTATGGTTACATCGGTTTATGGACACATCGGTATGTCCGGTTAATCAGTTTATGATTACATTGAGACTTGGGGAGTAAGTTACATCGGAGATATTGTGATATTGTGATATTAATGAGTAGATATCGATAAGGGAAAATCTAATGTGTTGTGATCTCATTGTAACAAGTATATATGTAGTCTCCACATCGGCTAACAAATAAAACACTCTCAATGATCCATCAGCTGAGACTGACGCAAAACACACCAACTCCACACCAAGCAATGTCGAACACTTCTTTATCATTCATGTGCTATAAGCTGAGTATCAACAGCTTCAGGATCTATATCCCAAATGGTACAAGTCGTATCAGTACTAGAAGTCCCGATCCGTTCCAAATCAAATGAAGTCAAAGGACCACAGAACTCACTGTTCTTGTTACACAGCGTGTAATTTGGACAGAACATCATGCTATGAAACTGAACTGATAAGGTTTCTATTGAAGTAAAGAAGGATTAATAATTGGCACCAGAAGATAACATAATGATAATGTAAAACAGACTTGACGAATTTACCTTCTCTAACAGAGAAATCGGCTGCTTCTCTTTCCCCCGTAATGATTTGCCTTAATTGTTTCCGCAAAACCATGGAAAGAAGCAAATGGGCTTTATCCTAACACAAAAGGCCCAATAATTAAATTGCGGCCGAAGGCCAATCGTGTATGGTGGACTATCTGGGAATCCATGTCCGGTTATCTGATTTTGTATTGTCATTAAGAAAAACTTAATTCATTATCTGACCAAAATTTGACTCTCTTTATTTTCCAACTACTTTGTTTAAATAAATATATTATTATGATAAAATACAACCAAATGAAAAGTTAAGATTATAGTTAAGAACAACACAAGTACTAAAATATGAAGAAGCTTTCTTCTGAATCATCTTGCCTCTGGTCGGATGGGAATTCCTCGGCACGACTGGGCAGCTAAGCATCATTGGCTTGGTCAGCCTTTACCTAACCAACTCACAAATCGGACGCAGGCTCATCAAACAGCGCTTTCTAGTTTTCTTCAGGATTTAGCCTGAACCGATGCCAGAGCTCTCAGTTTCTATCAGGCGACACAAAATCCGTTTGACTATTATTTTTTGATGAAATTTCAAATTATTCTTTGCAGCTTTTTTTATTGTATAAACTTTGCCAAATTCTAAATATGATCTATAGGTAATCTTTGACCGAAAAATCCAATTTACTGATTCTCTTCCAAGAATTAGTGAGTAAATCTGTCAAATTCCAACGATTCTAAAAATATCATCATACAATAAAGAAATTGAATTTCCATTAAATCACCACCAATAAACATATTGAACTTTTATATTCACGACATCGACAAGCTATGGTGGTTTCCATGATAACTGTTTCAAAGTAAATCGGTTAGGATGAATTCATTTCCATGGTAATCCTCATCTCAATAGTTTTTCTCAAAGACATAATCTCATTCTTCAAATTTTTCTAAGTTTTTTTTTTGTTTGAGTCTATCTCTTTTCTTCTCTTTATTTAGCTTTTTCTCTTTACTTATCTCCAAAGATTACAACAAACAAATTATATATATTTATCATAACTGATGAACAAAGCATAATTCTACTTCCCAAATTTTATCGAAAATTAAGAATACTGACCTATATCTATAGTTTACATTTAACTACATAATAGATCTAGTGGGTTATATGCAGCTATTGGGTGATATATAATATAAATTCTTATACATATACTGTGCAAACCGTATAAAAATTATTTATTAATTCATTATGATGGGTTGTTTTATTACGCTACACAACAAGAATCGATCACCCGGAGAGAACTCAAAGAAATCCATTTCGCATGTCGAAGAAAATGTAATGTTTTGGTTATTTGCTCGGTCAAGGTACTCTATGTCGCTGCTTGCCTTTATCTTCCAGTCTGATAGCTCTCTGATAAATTTAGTAATGAAAAAGAGTGTTGATTCATTTGTTATAGCACATCAAACAAATGGTTATTTTCTTGAAATATAAAATTGTTTAGATTCATTACACTAATATTTTAACCTGTTTTTTTTTTCATTAGGTACCTCTTCTTTGGAGCTACAATTCTGACGCACTTAGTCACTCCGATCATACGTCGTATACTCTTTTCGTTTCAAGCCTTCCCTTTGTGAAGAAAATTAGGAGGAATAAGAAGAGGAAATGGAAGAGGAAGAAGAGGAAATGGAAGAGGAATAAGTATTGGTACTAAACCACTTCTCACAACCCATTTTGGATATGAAACAACTTTTTCTTCCAGTTCGGATTATTGGTGTAATTAAAGAAGATAATAGGATTCACATTTGTGCTTTGTATTGGTACTGAGCCACTTCTCACAAGCCATTTTGTATATGAAATTTGAAGAACATAATAGGATTCACTTTTGTGCATCCAACACAGGGATACATGAGTATAGTTCCAATCCTAAATACGGCAGGTGTTTTCATAAATGAAATGAACCTCATTTTTGATAGACTTTTTGAATTATAAAAACACCATTTGTATTTTGTTCGTTATATTCCTTTCCAGTTTTGATAGTGCGGAGTACTACCCAGATTTGTGTATGCATGTAATGATGTTTGGCTATATCTTACGAGAAACTAAGAGTATAAGAGCAACATTATTGGATTGTCCTATATTTAAGTCCTTATTTTATGATTATTTTGATGTTTAGGACAAAGTTAAGAACTTTTCAAAATTTGTAGATTATTGGTATGACTTTTTGAGTTTTTAGCTTTTTTAATTATTTATTTTAATAACTAATGACATATAAAAGATAAGTTTTAAATAAAACATAGAACATTAAAATTAAAAACATAAACATTTTATTAAATTGAAAGATCATAAACATTACAAAGTTCCAAAAAAAAGTTACAAACATCATAAACATTTTATTAAATTCATAGAAACTTCAACATTATATGCGGCATATAACTTGTTCACAAAATCATTGATTTTGTGCCAGCTCTACTTACAATGGAGATGCCCTCTTGTTTCACCACCCTTTGTAGTATGAGGACTTGCTGCGATATATTCGTCTACTCGTTTCCAAAAAGTCTGTGACTTGTTCATTTCCAATGACCGCGTCCTTAGAAGTGTTTAGCCACCCACTGATTAGAACCTCGTCATCGGCTGGAGTGCATATCCTTCTTTTCTTTTCATCCACTGGTGTGTCTTCACGTATAGTTCTAGCGTCGGTTTGTTGTGAACTAAATGGAGGAAAATTTTCATAAGAAAAGTTTTGACTGTTAAAAAGACCCATATAACTAGATAATGATGTATATGGATAATAATTAGATAATGATGTATATCGATTCCTTGAATCTATAGTGATTAGAACAGGGAGAGAATTATAGAAGAGAAACCGGAGAGAAAGAAGATGATGGGCCAAACATGTGGACTTCATTTTGGGCTTTAAGGCCCATTAATAATCTACGGTTTTTAAGGCTCGTTTTAGTAGACAAAGACAACCTCGTACTATATAATATAACTTGCCCATCAGTTTGTGGTTGAATACTAGAGTACAACGTTAAGGATTTTTTTGTGTATGGTCTAAAGCTATTTGTCCCAATCTCGTTGGTTATTTGATACAAATTGTTCCACCATTCAAGTATATGTATATCATACAATCCAAAAGCTATCAACGAGAATATCGGTTCCACCGATCAAGTATATGCATATGATGTTATGAACGATATGAAACTTGGTGGAGCAGCTATTAAGCTTAAAGACTCGTTAACTGATCAACTACTCTAAATTATTATTATTATTATTTGCCTCAAGGTGTTTGATGACACTCTATCTGATTTAACTTTTTGATTTTTCTGTAGAAATAGTTCGTCCTTTAGATATATGGACTATGCTGTGTCTAACGGGCCCTTTAATAGTCATTTTAAGGCCAGTTCGTTGTCATTAAGCTGTGTGCCTGAAATAATCATGTGCCTAACGAAAAAGATAAAAACACGTTGGAAATATATCGTCCAAAGACCCTTTGAAGCTTAGCGATCACTTCTGGAACTATTTCGATAAGCACGTGAAACATGTAGATTACCGATCACTTCTGGAAATATATCGTCCAAAGACCCTTTGGAAACATGTAGATTTAGAAAATGTAATGAACGGGGAATAATCACGTAACGTTAAAATTAGTTAAAAACAAATGAAATGCAATATTTGTCTAAAAATAATAAACGCACTGTGAGTTAAAAACATAATAATATTATCACATTGTTCCGATGACACATGTGAGACAAAAGCTGCTGAAGAACATCATCTACTTACAGAAAAAAGGAATGATGATGGATCTTGGGACTAGGGTTTCTACATTAATACACCAATAATATAATAGTAATAATTTAAGAGTAACAATAATATAATTCATTGATTATCTGCCAGTTTCTTGTTTGCTAATGTTTAAAGAGTGTACGTTGTATACGCATACATATATATCTGACCCTAAGGTATTAGAGGGAGAGAGTTTAGGAGACAATCTGATCAGAACAAAAAAGTACTGACCTTACTCTGAGAGTTTGGCAGACCATTATCCTCCTTTCCTCCTTTTCTTACTTTCCTAAACTTGACAACTTTTATTGTGTGATTAGTATTTTATGATTACTTCAGATTCTATTAATCGAGCAAAGCAATTAAAAGTTACAACAAATCAACCAAATGGTTGTCTCTTTTCATATAAATTTGTTTAGATTCATTATAATAATATATTCCAAGAACGTTAACTCTAAATAATCGTATGGTGAAAAGGAAGATTCTAATTAGCACCATAATCAATGTGCTAGTATATATAGGTTAGGACCCATCCCTAGTGTAATTACTCTCAAACAGACAAACAGTGAGTTTGGTCTATGCTACTACTGTATAATAAAATGACATCTACTAACTATTTAATACTAATTGACAAAAGGTGGAAGGCGCCTAATATGCTTTTAGGCGTTAGTTTGTTTAAAACGAACCTCTGATCAGATTGTTCAAAAAATTAATCCTCTATGTAGACATTTTGTGACAATTCTAAGTATTTAAATCCTTAGAACATATTTTATACATCATGTCGATTCCGAACTGAGACCAATTTTATCCACTAATCAAACCGTTTTAGTTTGAATCCGAAATCACAGCACCAAACCACTGATAGTCGTGTAACTTGTATTCCTAGTTTTATGTTGAAGTTCAGTTGGCTAGCTTTCAAATGTTTATACATTGTTAGAAAGAAATTGTTGGATATGGATCCATATCAAAGAATCACGGTTTAAAAGTCGATCCGGCCCAGGTGACTCCCGCGACCCGATTGCATGGTCGAAGGGAGGCCCAAGCACGGAAGTCCATGTCATTCTCGACACGTTGTCTCACTAGTTCTCCTGCTGAGATTGACACACGCCACCGAAGCAGCGGAAAGCTATCATTTCGACTATCCTACCTCTTGATAACCCGATGATCATTGTAGTCGGTCAAAAAATTATAATGGCAAACATGTAACCACGCAACTCCAATCTATAAAAAGGGAAAGAGGATATCTAAAGATGAGAGAGAAAAAAACGAGTAGAAAATACTAGAGAGAGAAAGAAATAAAAAGAGAGAGAATTCTTGACTCGTTGGCGACAACGAGTTATTCTTTGTATTTTTTTCTTCAGCTTTATTTGATACACTTTAATAAACGAAACATTTGGTCCATCTTTCAATCTATTAATCACTTGTTTGAGATTCCAACTGTTCTTTTCTGGTTTTGGAATTCAACAGATTTCCTAACAATATATCAGATTTTGTGATGGAGTTTTATAATAACAATGTTTTTATATGTAAATATTTGTTGACATGTTTCCAACTATCTAAAGTGGGCATTAACAGAGCATTTAGTAGAGAATCCCATTTACTCATGTGTTATCTTCAGTCTCATGTCACTCGTACCTAAACTTGTAAATCCTATTACTCAACTTACGCTCCATAAATAATTCGCACATAGCTTAGTCAATGATGGTTCACTCTATTCATGTTTATTGTGGTAAAACTCATTTTTTGCTGGAATTTTCGAATTATAAAAACACCACTTGTATTTTGTTCGTTATATTCTTTCCAGTTTTGATAGTGCGGAGTACTACCCAGGCGTGTGTATGCATTTAATGATCTTTGGCTATATCTTACGAGAAGCTAATAGCATAAATCAATAATATAAAAAAAAGGTAAAATCTTGAGAGTCAAATCAGGGAGTAATAATTATTATGTAACGCATGGGTGCGCAGAGTCCACATCATAGGGGGCAAAATGATGAGAATGATCTTTTCTGATGGCCCAAAAGGTCACTCACTTTTAGCCTATTTTCCATCTCATTTTTAGGTCGAGAAAAATATGTAGATGATATAAATGAACTTATTTCCCTTCACTTTCTTAAGACAGTTGTGTTATTTTGTAGAACTGGGAATTCTTAAATGTTGCTAAAGGTTCACTATTATAACAAAAAAACTTGTTGTACCTAAATAAATTATAATTAACTAAAACAATATATATAATATAGTGATGAAAGTTATAAATTATAACCAATCAAACACATTTTAAGAATAAATACTTAAAAAAAAACTTTAAATTAATTCTATTTTGAAATAATTAAACATTCTTAAAAGATCATACAGTTTTAAAGTGGAGAGAGTGTATATTCATTTTTCTCCTTTTTGCATGGATTATTATTACATGAAGAATGAAATAGGTGAAGAATTAAAGCCCCTTTTCAAGGAAAAATTGATTGAACTGAATTTCGAGTTTTTGACACTATACTCTCTATTCCTTTGTCGTTACAAAGCCTCTTTTTCTTGACCCACCCATTACTAGCTCTTTGAAAATCTATCAAATCATGTTTTGATTGGTTACACTATACTCCCTTATCATTTACACCAAAATTATTTAATGAGAGTATAACAAAAACATCCAACACTTCCAACAAGAAATATGTTATGGTGTGCCGTCGTATAAATAAGCATGCGGTATTTTCATTTATATAGAGATTTATATATTCATAAATACTGTAACTCGCTACATTTGGGTTAAGCAAATGGTTTTTGTTTAAATGATTTTTCTCTCTTTGTTTGAATTAGCAAATAAATTACCGGTTTGATTATAAGCAATTGGCTTTAGCTTGACTTTCACTAAATCCATTAGGTTGGGTTTAATTCGTAGGTGACATGTGCATTCCTAAGCGAAGTCTATATTCTATATGCTAATCTCAAATTTTTTTTTTCCTCAACAATTTTCATTAACCAAATGAGTGATTACAAAATAATTTATGAGAAATTGCACCCTATAGACATAAGAAAAACATAAATTCACTAAATAGCTAAAATTCCACTCTCTCTCATACTTTCTCTTCCTATCTCTCTCTACTCTCTTTCCTAAAAATCTAATTTTCTTTTTTTTTTCTTGGTTATATAGCAAATAAGCCCATAATTTATTGTGTTTCAAATTATTAAAATAATTCATTGTGTTGCGGTGAGAAAAGAAGTACTAATATCTTAACATTTTACTCAAAAAAATACATACACGAAATGAACTCACAACACGAACCAAAGTAGTAAATGATTTGACATTGGAAATCACACAGAACTTTTGCGTATAAGTGAGCTGGAAGCCCAAAGTCTCTAGTTCCCAAGAATTGAAATACAGTAGTATCTCTCAATGATCATTTTTTCAGTTCCAACTAATAATTCCTTTATGGTCTCGACTTACCATATTGTAATAAGTATAACAATTATTATTGTAGTTATTAATCCAAACCTACCATAGACACAATCTTATGTCATGAATATTGTAAATAAATTTGTAGCATATCACCAAAAATAACAAACGTGTTCTTGGTTCCTACTAAAACAATAAAAAGAATAAAGTTGTCAGTTTATAAATTTTTAGTCATACACATACAGAAAAGATGTGTCATTAACTTCAGATCCGTACTAATGTATTATTTCCTAATTTTTTTTATTTATAACTTTTTTCATGGCTTACAATTCAGCGTTAAAAAGCTATACTTTACAAAAGTAACAAGATTTTAACGCATAGATTAATAACTATAGTTCACACTAGGAACGACACCGTCAATCAATGCTGTTTGTTACCATTTCAATCTTCAAATAAACGACCGATATGCAATTAACCGGCAATGTCTTGTCAAGACTATCTCATATTCATTGTTTCATGGATGCTTAACGCAGTTCAAGATAAGAGTATAATTAACGAAGATCTCTTAGAGCAGGATTATCGTAGTAAAAATCTGAAATCCGAAGTTGAGGATCCTGCTAATTAATATCATAATAAATGTTTAATTCTGCTGTGAATTGCAAAATTTCGCGGTAACTGAAATGCTATCCCAAAATTTGATTAAACAATAAGAATGGCTACAACATTTTATATACTTAGAAATTTTTGCATGGCTATAGTGGATTCTGTAATTGTAACGTGAAACATCGGAAGAGATGGTATGATTATCATATCAAGACAGAAGCAATAAATAAAAAAACAAGCTTCTCAGTTCTCTGATTCATTTCATGAAATACATCTGGCCCTTGTACACATACACGTTTTAGACAAACCTGAAAAGTCATCTTCCTAGAATAATGCCAACACATGTCAGATATACACTGCAGTGTCGCTACGCATATCTTTTGTTCCATTCTTTTTCTTTACTTTCAAAAATCATTAATTTTGTCCTTGATGTTGTCGGTTCTAGTGTTGAAGGATATAACTATATTTAATTTTGTACCGTTAAAATATTGTTGTTGAAAACATATGTACCTAATCACTAATGATCGGTTTAATAATTTGATAAGTAGTTTCAAATGATGGATTTACCGTTAGACTACTCAAACTAATAACAATGATACTGTGTAACGTTGTTGAAAATATTCCACATTTTCCTTTTATGAGTAAATATTTAAAAGTACAAACTAGTGTTACATAAGAATGTACGGTAAAACATTTTGAGTCTTGAAGATTACAGATAACAATAAACAAAGGACGCATTATCAATATATGTAACCAAATCAGTTTTGAGTTAAACTATGTCCCACTGTACTTATATAAATAGACAGAAGAAGCTCCCAACACTGTCAACGTACCAAACAAACCAATCTCTCTCTATACTTTTGTCCTTCAGAACACAAACCCTAAAAACCAAAAAGAAAGAAAATGGAAGAAGCCCTAAGAAAGTTCACCGAGCCTACCCGCTCACTCACCCCCGGTTACGATCCCGACTCAAATCCTTTAACGAGATCAAACTTCACCAACACAAAGTCCTCACCACTAAACCGCAAACCGACTTCAAAAGAGACAAGAGTCACCTCTGTCGGAATTGGCAACGCCCCGACGAGGTACCGTGGCGTTCGTAGGAGGCCGTGGGGACGTTACGCGGCGGAGATACGTGATCCAACGTCGAAGGAGAGACGGTGGCTAGGAACATTCGACACAGCGGAGGAAGCCGCGTGTGCTTACGACTGTGCCGCACGTGCTTTTCGTGGATCTAAGGCACGTACGAACTTTACTTACCCTGTTTCCGTTGCTGTTCCTGAGCATAGGTTCTCTTTTTTCCCCAAGAAATCCGTTCGTTCTCCTCTGCCGTTGGATCACTCTACTCAGGAGATCTACGGTACACCGACACCGCAGAGGATTAACACTCATACTCATTTACTGCGCGACGACTTCTCGTATTCCTCTCGCAAAACTACGCCGTTTAGCTCTTTTAACGCATCTTCTTCTCACTCGGAGCTAAAAACGGCAAGCTTTTCGTCTTTTGCTAACGATAACGACACGGAGTTTTTCCCGCAAGAATCTTCTGACTCTGGTCTCTTGCAAGATGTCGTTAAAGAGTTCTTGAAGAAAAACCGGAGCCATCCTCCGCCGCCGACGCCACCACCACCGCCATTGACACCGATGATCGGATATCTTGAGAACACTGGTGATTTGTCTGCTCTCTCGGACAGTTTCTTTCAACAGAAGACAGAGCTTGTAACGTCGACATTAGAAGGCTACGGAAACTACAATCAAGCTGGTGGCTCCGGTTATTTCGACGGCATCAGCCCCGCCGCCGACAGTGAGTTAACGTACGGATCAGAGGCGTGGGGGTATCAAGAAATGTTGATGTACGGTGGTCCGATGGGATGTACTTGCCGTAAATCTTTGGGATAAAGCTAGTGATATTATTCATCATGATATTATTATCTATTAGTTTAATAGTTAATCTGTACTTTTTTAATTTTCTGTGATGGATATTAACTAAACAGTACTTAAGTTGAAATAGCTATAGACTTTTATGATATGTGGTTTCTAGATGAAGTTTTAGCTTTTGTAAAAGTCTTTCTAATATTTTTAGTTATATGAAAACTTGGATATTCCAGTCTTTACTGTTATATATGGATTGCATTTTCGTAAATACTATCATTAACACAGTAACAATCGTATGAGCATAGCTTACTGATAAATTGTTTACGTACAATTTTTTAATAGAAAGTAAAGTCTTTTCTTCGATTTGTGAATAAAATAAAAATAAAATAAAATAAAAAATAAAGTGTTTTCAAGTTTTGGCAATGGTATCGCCTTATTTAAAAGTGAATCTGCATGCATACTGAAAATAGGCTTTTATCGTACAAAAGGCAGAGTTTGTCTCTGTCTAACTGTCTCCTCAACTTCTCGTGCTCTCTCATCTATCACCATATGAAAAGCCAATTTACTATTGTTCTGACCACTAATAAAGGATCACGAATTTATATATGTGATTTTCTTCTTTTTTTTTTTTTGTTATTTTTAAGTTACGTCTTTATGTGTGTATCACAAATCGTCACACGGAATTTGCAAATTAATTTGTTTCGTAGTTATCTTGTCAATGAAAAATTTTGTGTATAAAGTGAATGAAAAGGGTATTGGTTCATTAAACAATATAGTAGTGATGAGAGTCTATTGATAACAATACAAATGATATGCTCTTGATTATTGAGACATTAATAATATAGTTGTAGTTTAATCTAATGTCTCACGAAACCAGACAGCTTAGATATCATTGGTAGGAGCTTACTTTATAAATCTCAACGAATTAAAGTGAAGTTATACTAGAGTACTATATAGTAGTATTATTAAAGTGTGAAAATTGTCTCAAAGAAAGGAGCAGAGGCTATGGTTTAGGGTATTTATTGAAGAACACCGAAGTTAATATTCGTTAGGCGAATTTTCAAACACCAATTTTAGGTACATCTAATTCTCTCAGCAACTACACCAAGAGACGTCAAGTGAATGAAGGTACAAACGTCGTCTCTTTGGGAATTAGGTTTTAATGAAAAGCAAATATGGGCCATGAGAAATCAAAGCCCATCAAGATGATACCTAACCCAAAATCTTACAATTGCCATCTTCATCTTAGCTCGAAGACAAACAAAGAACATGTGCAAAGCAAAGGATGACAAAGATGCCTGAGGCTTGAGCTGTAGTATGGATTTATCAAATGGAAATACATAAAGATGTGATGCTCCAAATCTCTCACAATAACATACTCGCTCTGTTTTATTTTAATTATCATATTAGATTTTTACCCACAGATTAAAAAAATATTTAAATTTACATATTTTGAAAATAAAAATATAATTACCTATATATCTAATCACATTTCAACCAATACAAAAATAGAAAAGTATATAAAATTAATAAATTTTGCATCGAAACTATAAACGACATTCATTTTGAAACGAAATTTTTTCTTTACAACGACATGTAAACTGAAACGGATGGAGTAAGAGTTATCTCTCGTAGTAACCTAATACTAACAAGTGTCATTTGTGCAATTACAATGTTTATAAGTCTCATCCAATGTATTCTCACAAAGTTTAACCGATTGGAAAAAAATATGTATGTTTATTATGGTCTTCATCTCTTTTATTTAGGGTTGAGATTCTACTTGTATTTTTACCTGTGATTTGTGATCCTGAGTCTTAAATAACCAAACGATCATCATGATGTTGGTTATGAAATGTTCATCTTGTACTTACTGATGTTATCAATAAATAATAACGACGAATGATATTTGATGCCTCAGCAACGTAGATAAGGTAGCAAAATACATCCTGAAAATTAGTGACAAAGGTTTTTTAAACATTATAATACCAAAAGAAAATAAAGTTGTTGATCAAACGTACGGTATGGAATGGTGGCGTCTCACTGAACCAACAATAATAAAACGAAGATATTTTGGAAAAACAGCTTATTGTTTAGAACATAGTATTGTTGAGTCAACGGAAATGAAACGAACTTAGTTGTATTTCTATTATGAACAAGGAGAGATTTTAAATACTTTAGGTTCAAACACCCTAATTACATATATAAACAAACCACTTTGAACATCCATTAAAATATTAACCACTTCAAACACGATCAGTTTATTAATTTTTGTCTTTAAAACTGGGACGGGTTTATTTACTTGACGCATCTCCCACGCAAATATGAATGATGATAATATGGACTTTTTCGTAACACCACTCATTTATAAAGTGGGCATGAGACAATGTCAAACTCAGATTTCAATTAGTAGAAGACCTGAAAAGTTATAAGTCAATGCCTAAGAATCCAACACAATGAAACACGTTAATATATCACCTATGCAATGCAACTTTTTACTCTTATCATGCATCACTGTTTTCATTTTTATTAACTCATATTCATAGTCCTCCCACACGATACATATATACTCCAATCAATAAGTTATATAATGGAGAAATGTTTTAACCTTTTAAATTAGTCTATAATATACAATATACATACTTGAATCTGGTTTGTAACATAACAGTGGAACTAGCTCATACAAGTAGACTTGATATTCTGCTTTACAGTTTAATTTGAAAATCAGGTATTTTATAATGTCTACAAACGTATATTAACAAAAAAGTAACGTTTGCTCCACATAGGTAAAAAAAAGACTTTAAAAACAAACAAACAAAGAAGCTTATATTAATAATTGACATCTCAAAAGTGCGAAATTTCGTCTGATTAATTTAAACACTCTTCCTAATTTTTTTTTCTTTGTCCAAATTAAATTTAGAAGTCATCTCTAAATAATTACTCAATCATAAGTAAACGGCCCTTAACCATTTTTTAAGTCAATGTACCTACCGTCCACCGACCCTATCCAACACCAAGTCACGATGGTACATTGGCTTTGTTATAGAATTACAATTATTGAATCATATTCTTCCTTGTATTAAAAAACCAAATAATTTGTCAAGGATTCTTGTTACACATGAAATGATACCGTATCAATGATTTTCAAAATTATATAAACTGACCTTTTATGGATTGTCTGAATGGGCTACCGTCTATAAGTCAGCCCAGATTAAAAAGCCCAGGAGTAAAGAAACGAGATATTTTAGAGCGCCACGTGTCGAAACCAGACACATGAAGTCATTTACACGACATAGGCGTTGGGTCAGGTCGAGAGACTCGTGGTGGGACCCGAGTAAACCGTTAAGCTATTGTTAAATGACCTTATAACCCCAAAACTGAGGGTCAGTAAGTTCGAAAATGAGAAGGGGTAATTATGTAAAACCAAGAATTTTGATGATTAAAATTGTCTATTTATTCACAATTATGATTAAGGCCCCCTTGTCTTTCGTAATAACATAGTGCCACCCAATTCCAGAGAGGACACAGCTTTATTTTTCTCATCCCATTTCTCTCTTACTCATTCGAGGCATTAAAAATTCACTTCTTTTCCTTAAAATTGTTTTGTTTCTCTCCGAAAAGTTTCCTTCTTGATTCAGCCTTTTTGGAAAGTTTCTGTTTTCGTCAAGAGTGAGATTGGCATTTTGGTAAATATAGTTTGGATCTGATGTGGTGGATGATGGGAGAAGCAGGTGGACATTACTGTTCTAAGAAGACTGATGATATCTGCGGCGCTCTCTGTAGTCAGGTTTGATCTCCGACATGCTCTTACTCTGTTTTTCGAACAGAACACTTGAAAAATCTACATTGAAACAAGATCTTAACTTCCCTTTTTTGTAAAGTTCAAAACTTTCTCCCTTTTTGACGCGACCCATCACTCTTAAAACGATTCTTAATCCTCAAAGTCTATACCTTTCGATCTCTATATAGATCTAAGTTCAGATTTTGATTCCCCTGTTTTTTGATTCCCCTGTTTTTTTTGCAGGAATCTGGTAGATTCTCCAGCTTCTATAGACTCTGTTGCGCACTTCGCGGTGTAGACATGAAAACATACATCTTCCTACTAGTCATCGTCCCGACATGTGTCCTCGCCGGCTACATCCACGGCCAGAAGATCTCTTACTTCCTCCGTCCACTCTGGGAATCACCGCCTAAACCATTCCACGACATCCCTCACTACCACCACGAGAACGCTTCCATGGAAACTCTCTGCAAACTCCACGGCTGGGGAGTACGAGACTACCCTAGACGAGTCTACGACGCCGTTCTGTTCAGCAACGAGCTTGACATCCTCTCTATCCGTTGGAGAGAGTTGTATCCTTACATCACACAGTTCGTTCTCCTAGAATCGAACTCCACCTTCACAGGCCTTCCTAAGCCTCTCGTCTTTGCTGCTCACAGAGATGAGTTTGAGTTTATTGAGTCGCGTCTCACTTACGGCTCTCTCGGTGGGAGGTTTGTCAAAGGGATGAATCCTTTCTACGAGGAGGCGTATCAGCGAGTGGCCTTGGATCAGCTTCTGAGAATCGCTGGGATTACTGATGATGACTTGTTGTTAATGTCTGATGTTGATGAGATTCCGAGTAGACACACTATAAACCTCTTGAGATGGTGTGATGAGGTGCCTAAGATACTTCACTTGCGTCTCAAGAACTACCTTTACTCGTTTGAGTTCCTTGTTGATAACAAGAGCTGGAGAGCTTCTGTGCATAGGTACGAGACGGGGAAGACGCGGTATGCTCATTATCGTCAGTCTGATGAGATCTTGGCGGATGCAGGGTGGCATTGTAGCTTTTGCTTTCGACGGATTAGCGAGTTTATATTCAAGATGAAGGCTTATAGTCATAGTGATAGAGTGAGGTTTAGTCGTTTCTTGAATCCTAAGAGAGTTCAGAGAGTTATATGCAAAGGGGGTGATCTATTTGATATGTTGCCTGAAGAGTATACTTTCAAGGATATTATAGGGAAGATGGGTCCGATTCCTCATTCTTTCTCGGCTGTTCATCTTCCTTCTTATCTCCTGGAGAATGCGGATAAGTATAGATTCCTCTTGCCGGGAAATTGCATCAGAGAAAGCGAATGATAGATTGTGAATCTTCACCATACTGAGTCTCGTTTATCTGAAGATCTCTCTACATTGGAGAAGACAGGTTGGATTGAATCCTCCTCTGGACTAATAGCACTTACACAACTGATAGTTAATCTCTGCGTTCTTTGTCTGAGGCATAGTGTCAGTGGAAGCTGCAGAGTATGTCATCAGGCACTTCCGAGAAGGCTACTAAAGAGTGAAGATTTTTCTGTATATAGATAGATCTGTTTGTTTCTTCAGGATTCTGATTTTGGAAACCTTCATTTCTGTGATCTTCTGTCTTCAAACATGAGTATGTGTTCTTCTTCTGAGTTTCCCCTTTGGGAAGTTTTGCATCAATACACTCTTTGGTTGACCTTTTTGTACATCTATCTCTTCCGCTCTAGATTTCATTGACATTGTTATGTATACGAGGATGGTGTTTTGCGTTAAGATAAGAGATTTTCTTTCACATGAATAAGCTTTCCCTTATTTATGTTATTATCACAAACGAGATAATACTTTTCCAGATTCTGAAACACTTATATGATCCGTCAGGCATCACCGCATCAGCCCCACATGGTCATAACTCATGTATATCATATGATGTTTAAGACAAGGAGTTAACGAAGGTCAAGAGAAACAATCAATAATCTCTTATTGTTCTTTTGAAAAATGTGTCCTGTGTGTAAAATTACAAGTTTGAATTTGCTTAATCAATCATCATATGAACAGTAAGAAAAAAAAAACTTTTTATGGACTTTGCTACAACAGTCTTGGTTTGATTCCAGCCCTCACTTGTCTTTCTGTTTGTTTAGTTTCTCCGGCTAATGAAGCGTAGAGTTTGCAGAAGCGGCTGCAAGTTCCTTCAGATACATCTTCTCTGAACTCGCCATCCTGCTTTGGAACATCGTCCATTCCCGTTTACACCTGTCTCTCACCTTTGCAAACAAAACCATTTATATATCAAATTAGTTAACAAGAAACTACACAACTCTCTGTCATGTTTCAACTCTTGAAAACAGATACGGTTTTAGAGTTTATACCCCTTGCCACGCTGCTACACCGTCGTGTTCCTCTCCCTGAGAATATCCGAAAAATGTATTTTAAGTATATGAACAAAACAGAGAACTTCTTATGAACTTAATAAGGTATTAAATCAAGAACCTGGCTGCCTAAAGAAGGAACAGTCTGATGTATGATCCATTGAGAATCCACAACTCCTATCTTCTCATGTGCAGGCTGTTTGTGTTTATATTTTAAAACTTTTTAGTAACTAATGTCACAACCGAACACATGTTGAATGCTTTTACTGAATCAAGGTGTGCAAGCAAAATGATTCACCTCAACGCATTTACGAAGTGCAAAATCAAGACCCCAACCGTGAACAAGGTCGTTCTGAAGCATATGCCACACGCAACGCCAGGCGTCTCTTGAGAATACTGGAGCCATTATCTCTATAAACCTGTTAAAACACACACATGGATGGAGTCAAGAGTATAGAACTAAGTTGTTTTTATTGTAACATTTGAGATTTACGTACGCTGCACAAGGAGGCAAGTGAGGGTCGTTGCATCGACCAGGTTTCTCCTTGGCGTCCCTGGTGATTTAGATTTTTGCAGAAAGATAAAAATGATTATCTGAATGTTTATTTTCTCACGTTTCAAAAAAGGTTCATAAACTTTGCTTACTTGTGAACTTCTCCTTTGGTTTTTCTCTTTGTTATCTCCCATGTGATCTTTTTCTTAGACTCCACACCAGGTTGCGATATCTCTAGACCGTGTTTCTTTATAAGCCTGATGTACCTGCAAAAGAGAGAGAGAGAGTAGCACATATTCACATTTTCTGCACTAGGATACGTGCGGTCATTTAAAATCTTTGGATCGAAATGAGGAAAGACACGCACTCTTCTGCATTGAAGTGTTCAACGCCGAGATCTTCATCCCAGATGAAGATGTAGTCATACGGCGCCACAATGTCAGGATGCAGAAACCTTTTAGCATACCACCTTGTGACGAAAACCATAACCACAGAGATTAAAGCTAGTTTCAGGAAGTTTGGAATAGCTGGAGAAATGATAGTTATGTTTTTACCATTTGGTTTGCTTTGGCACGCTCACGTGTATTGCGCGCTTAGACCATTCATATTGGTCCCATTCAGTGGTTCGTCCATCGTAATGAAACAGAACAATGGTGAACAAATCTTCTGAAAACTGCCGATAATAAAAAGAAGAAAAGACTCTTTAAGCTTAAAGCAGAAAGAAAAGGTGAGTCAGCAAAGCATAAGAGTTTACCTTCTTGACACAAGCATCAACGTTTACTCTCTGATTAAAACCTACTGTGAAAGCAATGAGATACTTTGGCTTCACAGGTATATCCTAAAGAAGAACAAAAACCAGTGATCAGACAGTTCATAAGCTTTTTTATCCAAAAGATGTAAGAGGGTAAGCTACCTCCTCAGGTAATCCCCAAAGTCTGCGTATGAAATAGTCTGATTCAGGTGCAATGATACCAGGAGTCAGCATCTCTGCACCTCGGGGATTAGATGGAACCCAAATCTGCAGAGAGACTCATCAAGATTAGTTTAAACAAGATCTTGTCCCTCCTATCACTAAAAAGGATGAAAGAGAAGAAACTATGCCTTCCAGTGTGATGCATTACTCGAATTATTAGCCCCATGAAACGGAGTCCTAGAAGACCATGTGTGCAAAAGAGTTTCACTGGATGTTTCTGGTGTCTCATTTTCTACGTAAGCAATATCAACAGAAGGAAGAATGGTAGATGGGAAATTTATCTGAACATATTGTCATGTTAGAGACATGAAATAGCATTAAACATAAGGTCTTGAGAGATACAAAGAACAAAAAAAAACTAAAGATTAAGGAAAGCTCACTTTGGTAAGTGACAAAGTAGGGAAAGATATCCCCAAGAAGAAACCAATAACTACTCCTATGAATGTTGCTATAATGAGTTTCATTCCATCATTCATCTTTTTACCATTTGAACTGCAAACAGAGGAAGTAATCTACTTATATATATATATATATATTGTGATCAACTTTAAAGACGTAGATCAAGCAATGAACTCAGGAATCTTTTTTTGGTGAATCTAACCAGCGACTGGAGTTGTCTGTTCGGTTAGCCATGTTAAGGTCACCAGGAACAATATGATCCAATGGAAACCTCAGTCTCCAAGGAATTCGTTAGCTGCATTACATGAAAAATGAGATTTGAAACATTAGAATACAAAAATGTGAACTTTAGATTCAGATCTAGTTCACAAGTGAGTGGAAATAACATGTCAAAGAGTTTAGTCAACGAAAAGAAGAGTTATAAAAAGAACATGTGGGATAGTTAGCAGACATAATCACATCAAAAGAAAAAACTCTGTAACAAGAAACATCATGAGTTCAATAAAATATGAATCAGAGGCGATTGATTTGGAATAGGAATATATTCGAGAACTATCAGAACGCAAATCCAAAAGATATCAACATGGAATCAGATCCATTTGAAGAAGTGATACTAACTGAATAGAAAACGTTGTTACTTACCAGAAAGTGAGGAAAAAGCAGAAAACTTTGAGCTATTTGAGGGAAGTTAGAGACGACGAATCAGATATGGACATAAAAGGATCTCATCACTCTGTCTGTGTAGAGAACAAAGTAACAGAAGTCGAAAAGACTACGTTAAAAGCTGAATAATTAATTAATAAACGAGACGAAGGAGAACGCAACGGATAATAATTACTGTAACGAAGCAAAGATGATGGTTAGAGAAACGTAAAATCAATACCAAGGAGTGTGGAGATGAATGATCGAACTTCAGTTAGAGAAAAAAAGACAAAGCCGTCGTCTTTGAAAATTTCTGGTGAATTTTGTTTGACTGAGTTTTTTTTGTTTGTTAGAGAGTGGAGAGTGAAAAAGATAAAAAAAACAGAGGATCTACTTAAATAAGCACAAAAGAAGATAACTTTGGATTGAAAAAGAGAGAAAGGAACAGAACAGCGAAGTGTGTTTGAATTGATCGCATGTGACGCGACTTACGGGAATGTAGGTCATAAAGAGAGTTGACTTTTTGAGCTGAATTGCTTGTGAAGACATTAAAGGCTTTTGACTCATTGCAAGTTGCTGGATCTTACACGTGGTAATATTGGGCCACACTGATAAGAAGAGTCTTGGGCCTTAGAATACAGATATGGAAAATAGTTTAGGCCGTTGAATGGCTTGGCTACACGAGACATATGACTAATAACTTCATGGCTCATAAGTTCCCGATACCTTAAGGTATAAATATTTATAGTTGGATGCAACGAACAACGAGACTTCATGGCCCAATGGATAAGGTACCTGTCTACGGAACAGGAGATTCTGGGTTCAATCCCCAGTGAAGTCACTTACATTTTATGTTTTTGAGTTCTATCATGTTTTAAGGAATATATATTTATAGATGGATGCAACGAACAACAGGACTTCATGGCCCAATGGATAAGGTACCTGTTTACGGAACAGGAGATTCTGGGTTCGATCCCAAGTAAAGTCGCTTACATTTTATGTTTTTGAGTTCTATCATTTTTCAAGGAACATACATTTATAGATGGATGCAATGAACAACATGACTTCATGGCCCAATGGATAAGGTACCTGTCTACGGAACAATTCTGGGTTTGATCCCCAGTGAAGTCGTTTACTTCTTATGTTTTTGAGTTCATCTTTTAAGGAATATATATTTATAGATGGATGCAATGAACAACGGGACTTCATGGCCCAATGGATAAGGTACCTGTCTACGGAACAGGAGATTCTGGGTTCGATCCCCAGTGAAGTCGCTTACATTTTATGTTTTTGAGTTCTATCATTTTTTAAGGAATATACATTTATAGATGGATGCAATGAACAACAGGACTTCATGGCCCAATGGATAAGGAGGTACCTGTCTACGGAACATGAGATTCTTGGTTTGATCCCCAGTGAAGTCGTTTACTTCTTATGTTTTTGAGTTCATCTTTTAAGGAATATATATTTATAGATGGATGCAACGAACAACGGGACTTCATGGCCCAATGGATAAGGTACCTGTCTACGGAACATGAGATTCTGGGTTCGATCCCCAGTGAAGTCGCTTACATTTTATGTTTTTGAGTTCTATCATTTTTTAAGGAATATACATTTATAGATGGATGCAATGAACAACATGACTTCATGGCCCAATGGATAAGGAGGTACCTGTCTACGGAACAGGAGATTCTGGGTTTGATCCCCAGTGAAGTCGTTTACTTCTTATGTTTTTGAGTTCATCTTTTAAGGAATATATATTTATAGATGGATGTAACGAAGAACGGGACTTCATGGCCCAATGAATAAGGTGTCTACGGAACAAGAGATTCTGGGTTCGATCCCCAGTGAAGTTGCTTACTTTTAATGTTTTTGAGTTCCATCATTTTTTTTGTTTATTACATAGGGTTCAAGAATGGATATGATTGATACAAACACATTTTGAATGGACTCTCAGCATAAAAATAAAATGATCTTTGAGGAGAACACATCCATCTTTTTTCTCTATACATAAAATCCTACTCAAACGAAAACTCAGCAATGCCTTCACAAGATCAAAACAAAATGGTTTCTCTTCTTTTGTCTGAGTTTTTTTCATCTACTATTATTTAAAAAGGAAAAATCATCAGAGATTCGAAAAGATGTTAAACCTAGTTGATCATATCTCTTTCTGAGATCTTAGATAGCTCACTACACCTCCCATTCCGCTGCCTCGCAGTGCCTTGGAAGACCACGTTGAGACTCCACTTGAACTCGCTTTCTTGTTCCACCCATTGTTGGTTTGAGACAGTTGTGCCTTTTTCGCGCTTAGAGCGTTACTTAGTTCTTCCCAAGGGTCCACTTTCCCATTTCCTGTAACTTACACACGTCCAATGAAGTAACATTAAGTTTCCATGTCAACAAAATATAGCACTAAAGGTTGCTGGAAAACGTACCTTTTACAGGGGTTTGCACACAGTTGTCTGTGCTCAGTTTTGGATTTGTAGCTGTTTGGTCAGGTTTGGGCGGTGCTGACTTGGCGACTTCTGAGGTATCTGAGCTGCTAGTTTTGATGCAGCGGACATCGAGCAGAGAAGAAAACTCTATCTGCAGATGCAAAGTCTTTCTTATATCAGAATTGTGATGCTTAAGCAAGCAAACAACTACCAGAACCAGAACTGGGTTATCGTTTCTTTAGATCACTATGTAATAGTGTAAACCATGAGGCGTACCTCCAAGGATCCGTCTTCTTTATAAAGTGATGTATCAGGTTGCACTGAGGAACCGTCGGTCTCCTCTTCTGTCTTCTTCTCCATTGGATATTCATCAACAGGCATCAAAGTCACCTTCTTGGTTTCTGGATCATAGTAGCTTATCTTTCCAACCTTCCACAAGAAACATATTGTAAAGGGCTTAGATTCATCAAAGCAAAGAGTTGACTGATTCGCTGAAAAGGAGTGTCCAAGATCTTACTCGAAAGGGGGAAACTTCAGGATTCCAAGATGATGTTAGCTCAATGAGACGGTATGCAATAACATCTCCTTTCTGAAACATTTAACAAATCAGGGGTTTAAAAATGCTGAGAACCTATAGAGAACTGTGGGTAGGAAATACTATACGCAAACCTTTACTGAGCCAGAATAAGCCACAAGCTGTTCAAAGTCGATCTGATCCTTAGTAATTGTCTCTGCCTCAGTGAACTGTGTCTGATAAGTATCTTCATCCATATCCTGAGCATATCGTTTGGAAAATCCTGCCTTCTCTGTTCCCCATTTTTGGCCTTTCTTCTTCGTCATGTTCCCCTTCCACACAAAATTTTCCTATGATCATTACGGATTTTAGATCAGACAAAGCTTAAGGATGCAAAGATAGGGATAAGTTATATACCGCAGGAGGTGCAGTTTCAGGGGAATCTTGATCTGTTTCATCTGAAAAGTAAAGCATAGAAGGCAAGCCGTGAGGAGCCAAAAACAAATGCACGAAAGTTCTATACAGAGGATATTTATGTGATAGTTTACCGAGCGGCTCGAAGCGAATGTGGCCTGGCCTCACTTCCACAGGAACCACTTCATCACCTTTATCATCTGGCTTTTGAGTTTCGAGAGCTTCAGAGCGATTTTCCTTGGTTACTTGGTGGTTTGTAGTGAAAGCTGGTTTTTGGCTGGGTGCTACAACCATCTGCTTCTGTTTAAACTGTAAATACTGTAACAAGAAGAGAAGGTATCAATATTGCTAAATCCCATGACAGACATTGTAAGTTGTGAAGTATCTGAAGACGAACCTCTTCCTTCTCTTGTTTGGTCTTCTCTCTCAACCATTGGCGTTTAGCCTTTTTACGCCGAGCGCTTCTGCTAGGTGTCTAAAATATATACAAGGACGAGTTAGCTTCACATTTTCTTGTAGCAAAGATGAATCACCTAGTAAGCTAAATATAAAACAACAAGAGACAATGAAGTAAACTCGAACCTTTTTAGTTTCACCAGACATGTTGCACTGTTCGGTAGGCTCTTTGCTTTCTGCTTGTTTCGAGGACCTGCGATGCGATAAGAAAGTAAGGCAATGAAGAGAAAACTAGTAAAAGATAATTCAAGAGTTGCGAGCGAGTTTTGACACACAAAACATACTTCTTTGACTTGGTCATAGACTTGGCTTTAACTTCATCCTGCTCTTCATTTTCAGTTCTCTGTGCATCCGATGTTTTCCTCTTCTTGACAACATTGCTTTTGCTTACAACAGCTTCCGTCTCTCTTTCCACAGGACTTTCTTCAGTAGTAGCTATCTTACACTTCTTCCTCCTACAAAATAATCAATCGTGAATAAAACGAATACACACATAAAAGTAAGACTCGTTTCTGGTTCGAGATCCTACTTGGGGCTTGCGCTTTTGCTCGAAGCTTTACGTTTCTTTGAAATCTTCTTCTCTACAACAATCTCTTCAAACTCATCTTCCTCAGACTCACTTTCATACCCTCCAGTTTCCTTCTGGAACTCCTCATTAGCAAGAAGCATCGCACCAAAAGCCCTCTCGTCACCCTCAATCGCAGCACAAACATTCTCCTCACTCTCTTCCTCAACAATCTCTAACAAAGGTTCCTTCTTTCTCTTAACACTTCAAAACAAAAACGAAAACTTTAACAAAAACGAAATGAAACTGCTTTACAAGACCTAAAGATGAAAACTTTCGTGAAAAACTAACCACACAATATCTTTATCCTTCAACACAGAGCTTGACTCAAACGGCGGTAAAACGAAACCGTCCATCTGAAAAACCAAAGATTATAACTTTCCCTTCAAAATTCAAAATCCCAAACAGTGCATGTAACCATTAAGGTTAGGGCAAAGAAGAAGTATGCGTACAGATAGAGAGAGGCCATGAGGACAAGCTTCGAAGAGGCAAAATGTGTGAAGAAGATGAGCTGAAAACTCTGAAACAGTTCGGTGAAGTTTAGGATTCAGAACAACCCAGCTCCGCTTGAGACCTTGCTTCTTCTGGGTCTTACTCAGAACCCGTTGATCCTCAAACACCAGACGAATCCTCACCTTCTCTTGCTCCATAGTCGCTTAAAGTTTTGAGCTTTCCGTAACCTTAAACCCCTCTATGTTACAGAGAAGAAGGAGAAGAAAGCTATAGAAAGCCAAACCAAACACTCTATCTGACAGAGAGGGTTAAATTAAAGATTAATAAGGCACATAATGGGCCTTAAATCAATGGGCTCACATAGAGGGTCTAATTAAAGATTAATAGTGCACATAATGGGCCTTAATTAAAGCCCAGTTAATGTAAAGCCTCAGGCTAAATCTTGGAGCCTTCGTCTTCACTTAAGCTCAGCCGTCGTCGTCGATCTGATGTTTGTTGTCGCCGCGTTGAAACTAAAACAAGTGCAACCCTGATAACCGATCATATGCGTCGTCGTCGAACTCTGATATGCATCAGACGCTGGGCGCAGTACGCCTCGCATACCGCTCTCGCATCGCCCACCTCGTGAAATCAGGTATGATAGACAACGCGGTCCAGGTGTTCGACGAAATGCGTCGCTCAACTTACCGCGTCTTCTCCGTCGACTACAACCGTTTCATCGGTGTTCTGGTCAAAGACTCGAGATTCGACCTTGCCGAGGCGATATACAGGGATATGACACCAATGGGCTTCTCCCTCATCCCTTTCACTTACTCGAGGTTTATCTCGGGTTTATGTAAAGTTAGAAACTTTGACCTCATTGAAGCTCTTCTGAGGGATATGGAAGGGCTTGGATACGTACCGGATATTTGGGCGTTTAATATTTACTTGGATCTGTTGTGTCGTGAGAGGAAAGTTGGTTTTGCTGTTCAGACGTTTTTGTGTATGGTTAGGAGAGGTAGGGAGCCTGATGTTGTAACTTATACTATACTTATTAATGGGTTGTTTAGAGTTGGTAAGGTTAATGACGCTGTTGAGATTTGGAAGGAGATGATTCGTGGTGGGGTTAGGCCGGATAATAGAGCTTGTGCAGCGCTTGTTGTTGGGTTATGTCATGCTCGGAGAGTTGATTTGGCGTATGAGATGGTGGCTGATGAGATCAAGAGTGGAAGAGTTGGGTTTAGTACTGTGGTTTATAACGCGTTGATTAGTGGGTTTTGTAGAGCGGGTAGGATAGAGAAGGCGGAGGCGTTGAAGTCTTTTATGAGTAAGAGTGGGTGTGAGCCGGATGTTGTAACGTACAATGTGTTGTTGAATTTTTATTATGATAACAACATGTTGAGGAAAGCGGAAGGGGTGATGGCCGAGATGGTGAGGAGTGGGATACAGCCTGATGCTTATAGTTATAACCAGTTGTTGAAGCGGCATTGCAGGGTTAGCCATCCTGATAAATGCTATTCCTTCATGGCTAAAGAGATGGAGCCTAGAGGATTATGTGATGTTGTCTCCTACAGTACTCTGATTGAGACGTTCTGCAGGGCGTCGAACACTAGGAAGGCTTACAAGATCTTTGAGGAGATGAGAGAGAAGGGGGTAGTAATGAATGTGGTCACGTACACGAGTCTTATCAAGGCTTTTCTTAGGGAAGGTAACTCTAGTGTTGCGAAGAAGCTCCTCGATGAGATGACAGAGTTAGGTCTGTCACCAGATCGCATATTTTACACAACGATTCTGGAGCATTTGTGTAAATCCGGGAATCTCGACAAGGCTTATGGTGTTTTCAGTGACATGATCGAGCACGGAATCACACCCGATGTGATTTCTTATAACGCTCTGATAAGTGGCCTCTGCAAGTCTTGTAGAGTGACTGAAGCGATGAAATTGTTTGAAGACATGCAGAGTAAAGAGTGTTGTCCTGATGAATTAACTTTCAAGTTCATTATTGGAGGACTCATAAGGGAAAATAAATTATCCGCAGCCTACAAGATCTGGGATCAGATGATGGATAAAGGATTTACCCTTGATAGAGATGTGTCTGATACACTCATAAAGGCTAGCTGTTCAGTGAGTGCTGATGCTTAAGGCATAATAAGGGTGTAAGCCTTTAACATTGTCAAACTTGCCTTCTTCTGAGCAAAAATGCCATCGTAGTCAAAGTGTGGTGGCATGGAGATGCTGATACAGAACCATGTAAGCCTCTACTGATACCTCCTGCTGCTTGAGAGAAACAAATGACGTATCAGGTTTGAGCTAATTTCATTCCTTTTCTACACAAGTGAATCCGTGGATGATTTTGCATAGACCAACTCAGGATCTTAAATACTCAGGATCATCATTTATGGTCTCAGACTATGGAACAAGTTAGCCAGCTCTCTAGCGTTGGAGACGAAACAGTTTCTCTTAACTCTGTTTACACCCGTTCCTCGGAAATATTACACTGAGGACTGATCATTTTGGACTGAGGAGTTACCTTTTTTTATGTATCGGCACATCAAGCTTGTTGTTTCTTGGTTGAAGAAGCATGAAATACCTCCTTCAATGGTACGCTTGTATAACATTTTTCGTAGCATGGTTGTAAGAGATACTTCCATTGACAAGTGCTGCCTAATAGCTGCGTTGTTGGAATGTGTTTTAACAAATAATGAAATAATGTTTTGGTTCTTGATATGTTGAGAGCTTTCGATCTATTCTGCTTCGAGTAGCTGCATCTTAAAGGCTGAAAGCCAAAAAGGTTAGCTCAGAATTTTAACTCATTTGTTATTTTTTTGTTCTTCATGTTTCTCAGGACTTTGTTTTTATGCGAGTCAAATCTTTTATTTTTCTTATGTTTCTTCATATGTTTACCTACCCTGACATATTCTTTTACAAAAACTAAGTTTTTCTGGAACCTAATGATGTTACAAAATGTTCAAATTTTATTGCATCTGTGTGACACTTTTATCAGCGAATCCTAAACCCTATGCTTCAGTCATATCATTTACTATGTTTTATCATGTGTACTGATGCAGAACTATGCCTCTTGTTAGCGCACAACGAGAAGGTTCAAACATTCTTAAACACACAGAAAGGCGAGTAATCTTTACCATAACTTCTGTAAGCCTTTACCTCTTTCTCCAAGAACCTTGAACATCTTTGTACTGTAACAAAAAAAGGAAAAGTGAATCGAACCTTGTATTTACATCTCTTTCCCAAAAAATTTGATAACAAAAAAAGGGATGATGGTTACAGTTTCGTTTGCTTGATTCTTGGTTTTTATGTACAAAAAGATTACTTGCTTCCTTGTGTCTGTTTCCTTTAACACAAGAATCCTACTTGAACTCCTCATCAAGCTTTCATCATCTCTCTCATTAAAAAACACTCAAAATGTCTACTTTCTTGGTATCACCAAACTCATTGCTCATTTAATTGATGCTTCAATGTCTCACCACCACTATGAAACCAACCCTCACTTCGTTCAGTTTTCCCAGGACCAACATCTCGGTGGTCCCTCTAGCTCATGGACTTCTCCAGACCACCACCAGAACCCGCAGATACACCCAGTTGCTCCACCCGGGCCGAAAATAAAGACTCGAGGACGCCACCAGACTGACCCACCTGAACTAATCCACGAACCACCTTCCTCACGACCCTTGCCACCAAGGCCACAAGAACCATTACCACCACACCGTAATCCAAACACTGCCAGGCCATTGCTATTAAGCCCTGAAGATCAACAACGACCTCCACACCATACTGGTGGCTATGGATCCGTTCAAACTCCATGGTGGACCACTCTAACACGACCATCTCATCAACCAGGCTCGAAGAGAACCGAACCCATGAAACTGCCTGCTACAGTCTGCTGTGCAATTCTCCTGACCATCCTGATTCTCTCCGGTCTCATCCTCCTCCTTATCTACCTCAGCAACCGTCCACACTCACCATACTTCGACATCTCAGCAGCAACCTTAAACACCGCGAACCTCGACATGGGCTACTCTCTAAACGGAGACCTCGCCGTCGTGGTGAACTTCACAAACCCAAGCAAGAAAAGCGACGTGGACTTCAGCTACATCATGTTCGAGCTCTTTTTCTACAACACGCTCATAGCGACAGAGCACATCGAGCCGTTCATTGTTCCAAAGGGGATGTCGATGTTCACGAGCTTCCATCTAGTGAGCAGTCAGGTCACTATTGAAATGAGTCAGAGCCAGGAGTTGCAGCTGCAGCTTGGAAACGGTCCTGTGTTGTTGAACCTGAGAGGAACGTTTCACGCACGGTCGGACCTAGGGTCGTTTATGAGATACTCTTATTGGTTGCATACACGTTGCAGCATCTCCTTGAATAGCCCTCCTTCAGGGTACATGCGAGCAAGAAGATGTGACACAAGACGCTAGCATTCTGCGAGCGACTTGAGTATATTACTTTTTCTTTTTGCTTTATGCATTTAATAATAATATAGGCAAATATAGTTTTTTGTAGTGTTTTGTATGTTTTCATATTTTCTGCTAAATTTAGAAAAAATAAACTAAATTGCTAATTGAAAATGCATTTCTATTGTATTTTGAATAATAATATTGATCCAAAATTGTATTAAATTTCGTAATGTTTCTATGAATAAAATAGGTTAGCTGGAGTATCTTTACTTTTTTTTTTTTTGGTGCATTTTTTGTAGTGTTTTGTATGTTTCATATTTTTCTGCTAAATTTAGAAAAATAATCTAAATAGCTAATTGAAAGTGCATTTCATCTTGTATTTTGATTAATAGTATTGAGGTAATCATCACTCATGAATCATCTATTATATTAAAAGAGAAGTTATGATTCATTTCATGTGTGATTTTTTTTATTTGGACCATTAACAAAAAAAGATTTGTTAACTATATTTCATTTCTTTGTAACCAATTCAATCATAATATCTTTGATATCTTTTTATTTTAATATAAATATGTATTAATTCTTTTTTTAAAATCTGTTGAAAAGATTTTAGCAAGATCTTAACTTTAAAAACCTTATATAAATATTTTACTAATTAATAACTTGAATAAAATTTTGAATTAGTAATGAAAATAATTATACATTAATATATATATATATATATTAATATGAAAACAGATTTTATTCTTTTATCTATTTAATAATCATAAACTATCAAATTAAATGAAATTATTATAATAAAGTGAATGTTATAAAATTATATTAAATTGATAAATTAATCAATTTTATTTTCATAAATAGAAAATATTAATGTTAAAAATATATAATATATTGGCAGAACGGATTAACATTAGTAACTATAGATACATGTATAAAATTAACATATCTTAAACTTTTATAATATCGTATTATCTTTATAAACATAAAAAGTTTAATAAACGGTAATCTAACTTTGAAACTCAAATAATAATTTAGTATAAATTATATATAAAATAATATGATTTTTCATGCATATATTAATTTTAATAATTAAATATAAAGCCAATTAGATAAATATATAATNATATATATATATATATATATATATATATATATATATATATATATATATATATATATATATATATATATATATATATGAAAACAAAACCTGCGCGGTTGCGCGGGTCCAAATCTAGTTTTGTTTTTAATTAACCGGACTAAGAGCATCCCCAATAAATCATTGGCTTCATTTTTCTCTTCAAATGTTCACTTTTTTTTTTTAAATGAAGAAAAAAATGAAACAATATTCATTCCAATGGTTTGTTTTATTTCTTTCTTGTAAAAGAAATATTCCAAATATATTCCAACTCTTCTTTGTCAATAATTATTAATAACACCTTTTATTTTTCATCTTTATTACTTTTGTCCAGCTATTTTATTTTAACATAATTCAGCTTACAACAAAGATAAATAAATAAAACATTAGATTTTAATGGTCTTAGAGGTTCTGGAAATGGTTTACCAGATTAGTAAGTGTTAGTTTATGTTGTATTAATAAGTTCTACATGTGTAATTTGGTTTTATTTATTATCTATTTGAATTTTTATATTAATTATGTAATTTTACTTTTTATATTAGTATAAGTTTTAAAGATATTTAATATTTTAAATTAATATGATGAAAATAATAAATGAAATTAGAAACTAACTGAATTATATTAAAGTGTATAGTTTATTTTGACAAATATAAGAGTAAATAAAAGTTAAAGACTTATTTACAATTAAAAAAATCAACTTTAAAATATGAAGATATGTACAGGTAGATCTTCAAATTTAAAATAACACTTGTTCATGGTTTCATTTTGAACAAAAAATAAAATAGGGTTGAAGCAAAAATGTTTTCAAAATGAAGTTAAAAGTTGAAAATGGAGTAAGGTCTCTAACTAAATTACAGTGATCGGCCCAGTAACTTTTTTTTTATCAACATCGGCCCAGTAACTAACTAACAGGCCATCTATTCAGGGCCCAGTCAGGCCCATATATGCTTCTCTGAGGTTTGCCCGGAGCTCAAGAAACGATCTATTCCTTATTCTCGTCCTCTTCGTTCGTCACTCGAGAACTACTTCTTCGTCTCTCTCTCTTTTCTACAGCAAGGTACGTTCCCGATCCTTAATCGAGCTCTAGGATCTGTAATAACGATGAAGGTTTAGGGTTTATACAAACACACATGTATCTCGTGGTAGATCTGATATGAGAGAAAAGCTCTTTGATTGGCATCTTGTTTTGCTTTTACATAGCTTCTCCTGTATTCTATGTGGTATTTTAATTTCAATTGGGTTGCTTTCAATGATTCTATAGTGTTTAAAAAGATGAAGCTTGATACAAGTGGGTTCGAGACCACCATGCCTACGATTGGCTTCGGCTCTAGCAACGATATGCTTGATGGGTTCTCTACTGTGCCTTCCTTTGATCTTCCCCGCACCACTGATGTGAGCTTTCTTTTCTTTGCTTTGATGTAATTTCTATTGGATTATTATTCCTAAATGTGTAGCAATGTGGGTGATGTCTTTGTTTTGTGTGGGGGTTTCAGTTTGATGGGTTTCAGAAAGAGGCAGTACAGATGGTGAAGCCAGCGAAAGGAACGACTACACTCGCTTTTATCTTCAAAGAAGGTGTCATGGTCGCTGCTGATTCTCGTGCTAGCATGGGTGGATATATCTGTATGTTCACTTCTCTTTACAGCTCTGAACTGAACTCTCGTCCTATAAAAGAAAGATGCATCCTTTCGATATATAGTTGACTGTGGTAGAAACCAATAGGATGGAGATTAGTTGACTCTCTGTTGGTTTAGTTTTTAATGATTATGAGCTAGTAGTAGAGTAAGGAAAGCATTTGTGTGGTGATGTCACTTGATGTTTTGATATTAATTTTTTCAAATTTCAGCATCACAATCTGTGAAGAAGATTATTGAAATCAATCCGTATATGCTTGGTACAATGGCTGGAGGTGCTGCTGACTGTCAATTCTGGCACAGGAATCTTGGAATTAAGGTATTTTTGTCTTCTTTTTTTTTTTTTGTTGTTGTTGTTGCCTGAACTTATACTTGCTTAGATCTCTGTGGCTATCGTGAATCCTGTTGCATTGTTCAAAAGCACGATTCATTTGCCTTGTCGAAGGCTTTGGTTGTTATGTTGTGTAAACCAAATATTTATGTAGAAATAGACTTCAGTTACCAATGTTAAATCGAGGGACAATAATTCGTGGATGGATAGTGATCTTTTTTTATTGGAGTGGGTCTATCCAGTTTTTGTCTATATTTGGCATGCTGATATAGTTGTGTGTGTTGGTTTTCTTCATCTTGCTACCAAATTTTCATTTCTTGAAACTATGGCTAATCTCTTGAGTTTTTTTTTTGTCTATCCAAGTGCCGTCTACATGAGCTGGCAAACAAGAGGAGAGTCTCTGTTTCAGGAGCTTCAAAACTTCTCGCTAACATGCTCTATTCATACCGTGGAATGGGTCTTTCTGTGGGTACGATGATTGCTGGATGGGACGAAACTGTCAGTGAAACTATCTTCATATCTTCAGTACTCTTTTTTTTCTTCTCACCCTAATGAAAACAATAAGATTCTAATTACTCCTTGGGTATAGGGTCCTGGACTATACTATGTCGACAATGAAGGAGGAAGGCTCAAGGGTGACAGGTTTTCAGTCGGTTCTGGTTCACCATATGCTTACGGTGTACTAGACAGCGGGTAAAATCATTTCCCACAAAATATGTTCATCTCTGTTGTCCCAATCCCAAAAGCTAAAAACACCATAAAATCTAATCTTGCTTCTATCATTAGGTACAAATTCGATATGTCGGTTGAAGAAGCTTCCGAGTTAGCAAGGAGATCAATCTACCATGCCACATTCCGTGATGGAGCCAGTGGTGGTGTTGCTAGCGGTTAGTAATCTAAATGCATTTGTAGTCCCCAGATGTGTTACCAAACTTTCAAGATACTTTGAATTTTGGGCTCTTATGATAATACTACTCGTCTCTTGACATATGATCAGTGTACCACGTGGGTCCTAATGGATGGAAGAAACTGTCAGGAGATGATGTTGGGGAGCTACACTATCACTACTACCCCGTGCCACCAGCCATTGCCGAACAAGTCATGGAGGAAGCAGCCGCTGAGTAAGGAGATCCGTTTTACTTCCAAATCATTCACTCTCTTTTATGTGTGTTAGCTTTTGTAGTAAGTACTGAGTTTTATCTTAGCTTAAGCTTTGGTATTTTCACTATTAAGGTTCTCCTGTTTTTATCTGCAAATACATGTTCTATTTACTTTGTTCAAGCAGCAAATATTAAACTTTTGCACCCTGTGTTTTAAAGTAGATTATTTTGCGCAATTTGCTTACTTTAGTTGTTAAAACATGTGATTAAATTTTTAAACAAGTGTTTAGATTAGCTCCCAAACAATAAAGCTGGAGTCATTAATTACATTTTAGTTGATATAGTAGTTGGAATTGAAAACCAATTTGTTTTCTGTCCACTACTACAATATATAAAAAAAAAAACCATTACATTTTTATTTTACATCTACTCTACTCTAAAAAAAAAAAAAAAAAAAAAAAAAAAAAAAACCATTACATCTACTCTACTGAAGTCAAATCATACGTCAAGATCAGTGATATGAATTGATGAGATTAAAAACACATTTATCAAATTTGAACAAATTTAAGTTGGTAGTAGAGACAAATGTACTATGGCATCCACTACTAGTACTACCATAAAGGTAATTTTGAATTAATCGATGCACACATCTTGTCTGATTCAGAGAAAACGACACAACCACTCATATTATTGCTCGTCAAATCCTAACTTGCTCGTCTATAATAATTTGAATTTGTAAATTATACTCCTCACTGAACAAAAAAATGTCAATCTTGCTCTGTTTCATCTTCCTCTTACCCATTTTCTTGATCTTCTTGAAAAACCTCAAACCTTCTTCTAGATGGAACCTTCCTCCAGGACCAAAGACTCTTCCCATCATCGGCAACTTACACAACCTCCAAGGAATGCTTCATCTCTGTCTTCGAGATCTTTCCCATACCTACGGACCAGTGATGCTTCTCAAGTTCGGATTCGTGCGTATGCTTGTGATCACGTCCAAAGAAGCAGCAGAGGAAGTACTCAAGACACTAGATCTCGAGTGTTGCAGCCGACCAGAGACGGTTTCGGGCAGAACCGTCTCTTACAACTTCAAAGACATAGGCTTTGCTCCATACGGTGAAGAATGGAAGGCGCTGAGGAAACTCTCCGTGGTTGAGATCTTCAGCATGAAGAAGATTCAGTCTTTCAGGTACATAAGAGAGGAAGAAAACGATTTGCTTGTTAAAAAACTGTCTGAATCAGCTTCAACGCGTTCTACCGTGAATCTGAAGAAAACTCTGTTTACCTTAGTCGCGAGTATCGTTTGTAGACTTGCTTTCGGACAGGATCTTCATACGTGTGAGTTCATTGATGAGGATAGTATCGCTGAGCTTGTTCAAAAGTCTGAGATGGTTCTTGCCAGCTCTGCTTTCTCTGATTTCTTCCCTGGAGGAAGTGGTTGGATTCTGGATAAGATCACGCGACAGAACAAGAAACTGAACAGTGTTTTCTCCGAGCTTGATGCTTTCTTTCAAAACATTCTCGATGATCATCTAAGGCCTGGAAGAATGGTCCTTGAGAGTCCAGATGTAGTTGATGTGATGATTGATATGATGAAGAAGCAAGAGGAAGATAGAGATTCTTTTAAGCTCACTATGGATCATCTCAAAGGAATCATCTCAGTAATCTTCTAAACTATATTCCCTCCGTTTTATTTTAAGTTTGGTTCAGTGTTTTCTACAACAGTTAAAGAAAATAGTTAAATGGTTAGTTTTGGCATTATTTAATAATTAAAAATTTATTGATTTCAACTTTGTTTTTAAATTTATGTAGGGATAAAAGAGATAAATTTATTGAAATAAATTATACTGGAAGAAATCCTAAAATAATATTTATTTTGTAACGAAAATTTCACTCTACACCAATACTTAATATTAAACCGAGCTAGTATTTGTAGACTATTTTTGATTTATATAGTCGTTAGATCGCTATGTTTGTGTTATGTTAGGACATATTTCTTGCGGGAGTGAACACAAGTGCGATGACATTGATATGGGGAATGACCGAGCTGATCAGAAACCCTAGAGTGATGAAGAAAGTGCAAGAGGAGATACGGACAACACTTGGAGACAAGAAGGAGAAAGTTACAGAGGAAGATGTCAACAACCTTCACTACTTCAAGCTCATGGTTAAGGAGCTGTTCAGGTTACATCCAGCAGCTCCACTTTTGCTGCCTAGAGAGACATTGTCAGACGTGAAGATACAAGGATACGACATACCAGCAAAAACACAGATCATGGTCAACGTTTACTCGATAGCACGTGATCCAAAACTATGGACAAACCCGGATGAGTTCAACCCTGATAGATTTCTAGACGTGTCTGTTGATTTTAGGGGACTGGACTTTGAGTTTTTGCCGTTTGGTTCTGGTAGGAGAATCTGTCCTGGGATGACAATGGGAGTCGCTACTGTGGAATTGGGTTTGTTAAATCTTCTCTACTTCTTTGATTGGGCGCTGCCTGAAGGGAAGACGGTGAAGGATATTGATTTGGAAGAGGCAGGTGCTATTGTTATAGGTAAGAAAGTCACTCTTGAACTTGTTCCACTTCTTCGTAACTAAAAATGCTGATGAAACAATTAGTCCGTAAGATAATGTGTTTGCCTGTACTGGTTTTGATTTTGCAATGTTTGTGTGTGTGTATGTGTTGTTTTATGATTAGTGCCACATGAAAAAGTTCTTGAGATCTGTCTACTTGCTTGGTCACACATGGTTATTAAAGTAATTGTGGGTGAATATGAGTGTATTTTTTTTTTTTTTTTTTTTTTGGAACTCGGGTGAATATGAGTATATTACCAAGTTCTAACGCTCTTTTGGGGAGAACGATATTTAAATATTTTATAAAAGGGAACAAGAAAAGTAATTCCTTTATCAAAACGTTATTAGAACCAGTGGTTTTGTATTAACATGGAGCCTAGCAGTCTTTATATGTAGAAACCTAACTTTGATCCAAAAAGACTTAGATTCATATATAACCAAAACACCACCATAATAGTCTAGGACTATCAACCTTGGTTACCTAAATCATTTGCGACTAGAATTTTTCAAAGCAAAAATGTATTTTGCATTTGCTATTTCACAAGCCAATCTAAAAAAGTGACATTTTAGTTTGGGAGTATGTGGGGATTAGGGCTGCTGCATAAACCGATTGGTTGAATGTCACCATTTGGGCCACATAGGCCCAACCATGGTATAATTATTATTATTTTTTTTAACACCAATCATGGTATAATTATAAAGGACAAAACTAACTTACAGAATTATCAATTTCTTTTGTAACCAAAAATTGGATGAAGGAAATACTATTTTTTTGCACAAAAAAAAAAGGAAATACTAATTGATATTCTAGATGTTTGTGTGTGTATGCGCGTAACCGCGTATTCAAAAACATATTATATCCTCACCAAATGATAGGGATTTAATTACTACTTTAACGGTAGCACATGTTATTCTAAAACAATAATATTGTCTACTACAAAATACGATTAACATATGTATATATTATATCAAAGAAAAGTCATGACTCATTTCATGTGTGTTTTTTTTATTTAAACCATTACTAATTTTTTCTTAAATATATTTTATTTTTTATAACTACTTTAATCGTAATATTTTTTGATATTTTTATTTTAAATATAAATAGATATTAATTCTTTTTAACAAATATGTTGAAAATATTTTAGCAAAATCTTAAGGTTAAAAATGTATATAAATATTTCACTAATTTCAAATTAGTAATGAAATATAACTATACATTAATTAATATATATATATATATATATATAATTAGCTCTTATAAAATGAAATACAAAATTTTGTTTTTATCTATTTTATAATCATAATCTATCATATTAAATGAAAATTACTTCATTGAAGTAAATATGATAAAATTATATTAGTTTGATAAATTAATCAATTTTATTTTCATAAAAAATAAATTGTTTAAAATAGATAATTTGTTGGCCGAACGAATTAATATTAGTAACTATATAATATATATATATATATAAAATTTATATATTTTAAACTTTTATAATAACATATTATCTAAATTAAATAAAGTTTTTAAAAATTGCTAAATAGTAATCTAACTTTGAAACTCATATCAGAATTTAGTATAAATAATTTTAAATACGATTTTCATGCATATATTAATATAATATTTAAAAGTAAATTCGATAAATATATAACAAAAAATTATTCAAACAATTGATATTAATATGCAAGCTATAAAAAATATTGTGTTTTTAATAGTCACATAAACATTTAAATATGACCTATCATTACTAATGATATAAAATATATATATAATATATCTAAATAAAAATAAAATTCGCGGTTGCAAGGATCCAAATCTATCTAATTTTAGTTTATGATTTACAAGTCTCCTGTAAATAACATTATCTCTCTTTTAAGCATTGACTCTCATGATTAGTACGGAAATCAACTTTTGTTTTATGTAAGAGTTGCGTATACAGAAAAAACAAATGATTATTCAAACCAAATACACGTTTTCCAACACCAACTAAAGATAATAAAAAAGGAATAATTGTCTATATATATCGCTTGATCTAATCAGCTCTTCATTCAAAACACATAAGAAAAGCCCCTACCAAAAAAAAAACACATAAGAAAAACAAAAAAAAGAGCAGCAAACAATGTCAATCTTACTCTTTCTTGTACCAATCTTTTTAGTTTCTTTTTTCGTCATATCAAAAAAGCACAAACCCTCAAAATGGAAACTTCCACCTGGTCCCAAAACACTTCCGATCATCGGAAACTTACACAACCTCCAAGGTCTCCCTCACAAATGTTTTATAAACCTCTCCCAAAATTACGGACCAGTGATGCTTCTCCGTTTCGGATTCGTCCCCGTGGTCGTGATCTCATCTAAAGAAGGAGCAGAAGAAGCTCTCAAGACCCAAGATCTCGAATGCTGCAGCCGACCAGAAACCGTCGCGACAAGAATGATCTCTTACAACTTCAAAGACATAGGGTTCGCTCCTTACGGCGAAGAGTGGAAAGCGTTGAGGAAGCTCGTGGTCGTCGAGCTTTTGAACATGAAAAAGTTTCAGTCTTTCGGTTACATCAGAGAGGAAGAGAATAACGTGTTGGTCAAGAAACTAACAGAAGCGGCTCTTACACGTTCCCCTGTGAATCTGAAGAAGACCCTTTTCACTCTTGTTGCGAGTATTGTCTGTAGGCTCGCGTTTGGGATAGACATCCACAAATGCGAGTACGTGGACGAGGACAACGCTGCGGATCTAGTTCACAAATTTGATTTGCTCATTGATGGGGTTGCATTCTCTGACTTTTTCCCTGGAGTTGGTTGGATTCTTGACCGAGTTTCCGGACAGAACAAGACATTGAATAATGTTTTCTCGGAACTCGACACTTTCTTTCAGAACATTCTTGATGATCATCTTAAGCCTGGAAGGAAAGTATCAGAGAACCCTGATGTCGTTGACGTGATGATTGGTCTTATGAAGAAACAAGAGCAAGATGGAGATTCTTTCAAGCTCACCACAGATCATTTCAAAGGAATTATCTCGGTAAGCATGTTATTAATTTTAATATTTATTTTTTTTGACAATTTCAGGACCATTTGACGTATGTATAATATTTTTTTGTATTCAGGACATATTTCTTGCGGGAGTAAACACAAGCGCCATCACAATGATATGGGCCATGACGGAACTGATCCGAAACCCTAATGTAATGAACAAAGTGCAACACGAGATTCGGACAACACTTGGAGACAAGAAAGAGAGTCTCACAGCAGATGATCTAAACCATCTTCACTACTTCAAGAACGTGGTGAAAGAGACGTTTAGGTTACATCCAGCAGCTCCACTCTTGCTTCCAAGAGAGACAATGTCTGACATCAAGATCCAAGGCTACGATATTCCCAAAAAGTCCCAGATGATGATCAATGTTTACTCGATCGCACGTGATCCAAAGATCTGGTCAAACCCGGATGAGTTCAACCCTGACAGGTTTATCGACAGTTCCGTGGATTACAAGGGACTAAACTTTGAGCTTTTGCCGTTTGGTTCTGGTAGGAGAATTTGTCCTGGTATGAATATGGGAATAGCTACTGTAGAGTTGGGACTGTTGAATTTGCTCTACTTCTTTGATTGGGTAGTACCTGAAGGGAAGACTATCAAAGACATGGACTTGGAAGAAACAGGATCGCTTATTATCAGCAAGAAGTCAACTCTTGAGCTTGTTCCACTTTTATATAACTTAAACAAATAGTCGATAAGATACATTGTACTCAGCTTCTGAATTAATTTTGATTTTGGAGTGTTTTTTTTAATAATATCAAACATGAGATCAAATCTGAAAAATTGGTTTGTCAGATCAGATTTTCAAGATCTGATAATCTGAATATGAGAAATGAATTAATAAGTTAGAACTAATAGTGTTAGGAGGATAAAGGCAAGACTAATATGTCATCTCCCTAACCGAAACACGATCTCCGTCGTCAGACGCGTTATTATCTCTCTCGGTCATTCAGCCGCCCACGTTACCGTCAATAGGGAAACATTATTAATAGAATAAAAATACTTTTTGGGATATTGAGGTCTCTTTTACGATACCTTAGAGCACTTGCATCAGTGATACCGAGGTGGATTCGCCACCTGTTTTTTTTTTTTTTTTTAATTTTTTTTTAATTTTTTTCGTTTACTTTTAAAAAAAAAGAAAATAAAAAAATTTGGACCAATGGGGAGCCGCCACGTGTCCTGGCGCCCCCATGACATCATCATGACGTCAGCGAACCCGGTTCATACAGAAGAGGTGAGAGGAGATGGGTTCCTCGGTAAACGTGCATATTCTCTCTATGAACCCCGTTAAAACCCCCCAATGCGGGTGCTCTTATTAATAGAATAAACAGCTACGTACCTTCTGTTTGTGGTAGCTATTTTGCTCTTTGTTTTCACCGATATTTTCTGGTAGATCGATTGTTTCGACAGTACTGACGACTAGTTCGGTCTCATGCCTAGTTTGATCTTAGAGCATATTTATTTATTGTAGATCTCTTAATCTGGATCTCTTAGCATATGGTCTCTTAAGTTAAGAGACCGTACGATAAGAGACCCAAATTAAAAAACATGCAGTAAACATGTTCTTATCTTTGTCTGGTCACAGTAAAAAACGATCACAAGACGACGGATTAATATTTTTGTTATAAATTAGCCTTTACTGGTGGACAACTACTACTTGGTTATGTTCGTTAAATCTTTGAAGCTTAGTTCCATCGTTATTTAGTGTTTTTTTTTTGGGAACACTATTTAGTGTAGTTGAATAAGTTCTCTGCATTGTTTTGTTGCATGGTATGTGTTTATAAAGGTTAACTTTTTCTATAAAAGTTTTACATTTAGACAAGTTAAGTGAAAATTAGGTGGGTAGGAGTTAGATTTTGGTTCTGACCTTAAGTTCAAGCCAATCGTTGTTTTTGAATCATGTCTTCACACCAGGTGCAAACATTTACTTGATTACCTTCTGGATCGGAGGACCAATCCGAGTTTAACTAATTAGCTGGTTTCACAATAGTCCAATGGCACAACTATGCCAAAATACAATGAATGTATTAAGGATAATATAATGTCAACATTGATTAGTCAATAACTTGTAAAATAGGAAGAAGAAAATTATACTTGTAAAATATTCCAGTTGACAAAAGAATGAATACATACGTTTTCACGTTATAGCAATCACGATCCACGTGGGTACTATGGATAATAGATTACGAGGATCTATACTTATACGAAATTTGACTAAATCTCAGTGATTTGATTTAATAACATGCTGTGTTAGCTGGCGTTCTAGAGAGCAGCATGTTAACGTACCAATACAAAACAAACAATAAAATAAACACGATGACAGTGTTTCAGTTATATTTTCGAAGAGAATGAATTGTTCCTCAAGAAACTGTCTGAATACACGACCCCGAATCTTACAAAGACCATATTATATTCACATTGGTCTCTAAAGTAAAAAAAAATACTCAGTAATTAAAAAAATAATATTTCCTAAATTCAATTTCTTGTGTCTGATTTTTCAAAAATTGGCGCGACATTTGGATCATGTTACAACAGCCTAAACTTTTATTTGATGAATGATACGTATATCAAGGATAACCTCTCTAATAGTTCCTGTGGTTATGTTGATTCTGCTGATCTTTCTTCATGGCTGATCTTCGAGGACAAAGTATCCGTCTCCATAGGTCTCCCAACAAGTTCCTTGAGATACATATGGTCATCCAAGTACGGTGATATATCGGTTATGATCCTCTGTAGATTCGCTGCGTCCTTTTTCTCCCTCAACTTTGGCAAAAAAATGCTCACTGACAACGTTCACAGCTTTTAAGAAATGAGATTTGTACCTCTGATGAAGACCAACACCAACATATACCATAGTTATGAAATAAATATAATTTTTTAATTCAGAATCGGTAGTTGTAATCTAAGCTTTCTTGGTACCTGGAGAAATGCGTTCAAGGCTGTTGCAGTAGCTCTGTTGGCTGATATTTTGTTAAGAAACCTGGCAAACCAAGCCCATTCATGTTCAATCCCATGTATGTCAGTAGGGAAACAACAATTCGCAAGACAAATTGAGTAAAAAAAACAGGCAGAAACCTGGACAAGTGCACCGTAGAATCTCATTGTGGAAGCTAGGCGTTGATATGCCTCTAAGTCCCAACCTGACTGAATTTATCACAGCGATATTACTAAAAACAACAAGGTTTTTTTATTTAACAATTTGGTCAAAGTAATTTTAAAGAAGATTAGTTACTTGTGAGTTAACTATATGCTTTGGGACGGTGTAAATGCAAGCTTTGTGAAATTCAGCAAGAACGATATATATTTCTTGTGCTAACTGTGTGCATCAATGGTAGATGATATTCAGTAACAGCAAAGAGAGTTTTTAACTAGCAAAACAATATAGGATTTTGTACGTGCGAGGTGACATAAAGGATGACGTAGCTAACTGCAAAAGGGTCTTGAGCGGAAACTATCTGAAAGAATCAACAAAACATTAATGCCATCAGGCCCACTTTGTAATCACAAGAGTCTAGCGGATTATAATCCAACATTAGAAAGAGTTGTACGCCAGTTTGAACCGACCCCAACAATCTGAGTCCATTTCAACATCCACCGTCATATGAACATGTAGAAGACTGTTTGCCTAACCAGAGATACAAGTTAAGTTACCTTCTTTGCAAAATTTGCAATACCGATAGACACATGAAAAACAGGGTCCTTTAGTATTTTGACAATTTCGTTGCTTTTCTTACTGCAAAACCCCAACACAAAAATAACTAAATTTCAAAAAGAATGATGAACTAATAAAACTCTATGAGAGACTCCTAGGCAAGCTTACACAAAACTTCTTCAACTCTATTTCTGACCAAGAACTACATTTACAAGTGAAACAACAGAACGGCTCCTACATAAAAACGCTAAAAGAGGCACATATACCACTAGAAAAAAAGAAGGGCAAAGCTGCTGTCCAATGTAACAAATTACAGGAAGAAACCATGAACTATACCTTACATTATCCTTTGTTGCCCTTATTTGCTTTATGGCCCTTGCAATTTGATTTTCAAAGCTGCTAAAGTCCTATAAATAGTACTAAAAGAAAGAAAAAAAAACACATGACTTGTGAGCAAATGCAGATGATATGACGGATAACAAGATAAGAAAAAGGTAGATACCTCATTTGAACGTGATTTTAGAGACTGATTCACTGCTTCTAACTCTTCCAACTTCTTCAACCTGTGCTTCTCCAATGTCAAAGCACTCTCTGCAGCTTGGGTTGATTTACCAACGTTTTTTTTTTTTACCAACGTTGATTCGTAAAGAACAGACACAACAAGAAATAAGATCCCAACATTCAAATGTGACGAAAGAATAATCACAGCAACGTACAAGATCAATATATGTTCTCAGTAGAGAATAGTAACTCCTAGCTTGAGCATTCAATGTACCTGAACTCCCGGCAACACCAACTCTCTCTCTCTCACAACCTTCTCTTCCGCAAGTTTTTGTTCAGCAGCTTTGCGATATCTGCTAATTCCTTATCAGCTGCATGCTTCTTTAGCTGCCTTTCTCTCAACTTCATTCTTTGCTTCTTCAACTCTGATTTTCGCTTGCATCTAGAGGAACCAAATTAAAGAGAAAGAGATTAAGCAAGCTGAGTAGGCTAAGGATAATAGACAACTACGTACTTCAGCTTCTGCGCGAGCTTTTTCTTGGCGTATTTTCTCTTCTTGATGTGCCGTTTCTCTCCTCCGGGCCTCCTCCTGAGCTTCCTCGCCCCTAATTTTTCTTTCTTCTATTTGCGATTTAACTTCATGTTCACGCTGGACTGTAGTCAAAATTAGTATCAAGTGCTTCAGCAATGAAACACCAGCAACAAGGTAACTCAACGTCCATGATCTGCTTTGAACGAGTATTAAACATTAAGAGAAAGATAACCGACGGTTATGAGGAACCGGTCGGTTTAACTACAATATTTTTGAAAGAAAAGTAGAAACGAATTCTCGCTATGGTGGTTAGAAACAAAAACATGTTGATTTTCTTTGTTAGAAGCTAAAAGTAAACTTCAAGAAATCTACATCATAAAGTTGTGTTTTAGAATTTTTATTTTAGATATTAGTTTAGGAAATCTTGAGTTACAGATAAAGTTGTGTTTTAAAATTTTTATTTTAGATATTAGTTTAGGAAATCTTGAGTTACAAAACAAAACACCAAAAGAAGTATTTACTTGGACGTAGGTTAAACTTTAACGGTCTTTTAAGTCTCTCTTGACTTGTGAAAAAGCGTTGCCGATTCTATAATTACTTGAAACTAATTTTACCTTGGAAATAAAATAAAACTGCATTCAGTGTTACATATCACGACTTTGTTCTCTCATTTTTGAATTTATATGTGTAACATATATAGTGGGGGAAGGGTTTTACAAATTAGTGATGTACAACAATGCTAAAGTAATTTTTCAAAAAAAAAACAATGCTAAAGTAATTGTATAACAGCTCAGATAAATAGTTGGCATCAAAACTTTTTTTATAAATAAACTAAATAAGTAAATGGATCCAGATAGTAGGTAAATGCATTTGGTTTTGTGTACGTCGACATTAAATACATATATCAACTATAGAGTTGACAAAGCTAGTATATATACATATTGAAAATGAAAAATGCTTGACTCAAGCGTTCTAGATGTTAATTAATTTTCCTAAATAAAAAAAAAAATATTTAAATATGTTTTCCATATAAACACCTAATATTAATGAATTTACAGCCAAAATATCACCATCCTTAAATATTGACATTTCTTCAGATAAATTAGCATAACATATGCACCAAAAATGACATGTACACTTCTTAATATGGTTTATTAGTTTTGTTCATTAAAAGTATTAACATATCTAATAGCTTAACGACGTAACCTTCGATACATGTTGTTCTTTAACTTTGATTTGTTGTTTGAACGATTACAAAATATTGATTTGAGTTAATTGAAAGATGGTGCGGTGGAATTTGTGATCAAGTAGATGCCTGTTCGAGACCTATTTTCAGGGGTGAAACGGCTAATTTATCTTTAGATGCTCACACGAATTGTAGTAGAATCGTTACACGCATTCTAGTATTGAAACAATTACACCTAAAGGCAGTTTTAAGTTTTTTATTACATAAAAGAGCAGTTTATGCTACCAAAACAGTTTATTCTAACTATTTCTCTTTTATTCCTCTTTTCCTCAACCAGATAGTTACCTTTCAATTAACCTTAACCAACTAAAACAAAATAAATCCCATATAATTTTATTCTTCGTCTTCTTCTTCCCTTGTTCACTTTTTGTTTTGAAAAATCAAATTTGCTTTTTCAAAATTTTGTTCACGAAATTTTGTAACTAATCGTTATATATATCATTTAATTTTAATTTTGAGATATGTGAATATACATCTTTCATGGCAGTGTAATGGCAATCTAACGGGATGTTAACGGCGGAGATTATTTCAAGCTTCAACCATGGTGTTTATGTTTTCTCATGTCGTTATGCTTTGTTAATGCTCCGAAACCGCCGGCGAGCCTCTGGCAAGCTCGATCTGTAGGCCGCCGTGTTCATCTTCATCGTGACATCACACGGCAAATCTAGTCCGTCGCGTTTTCACTCGACTCAATCCTTCGTGATGTGTTCCAATTCCTTCTTCTTTGTCGTGATTCATCGTTGTTGTGACCTCTGTTCCTCACTGATGAACCCTTCAACCATCAGAAAAAGCTCAAAAGCAACAATGGCTAATTTTGACATTTTTGCACGTTTAGTCCCTTAACTTTTATATCATTCAATTTTAACCTCAATACTCTTCAGAGGTGAGGATGTGTCCTAACATAAAATATTCAAAATCATTAAATTAAATACACAAATACAATATATACACTTAAATGTTACTTAAAATGATTAAAATAAACTAACAAAATGCATTCAAAATGATTAAAATCATAAAATCACTTAAAATGTTACTTAAAATGATAAAATGAACTAACAATATATTATTCTTACTATATCATAAGATTACTCATCTGAATCAACAAGTTTCAAGACATATACTTTGACTTAGAAGTAAGATAGTAGAAATATGTGTACACGTTACCATAATATCACACTATCTAATTGGAACATTTTGCTAGTTTCAAAATGTGTACAACCATATAATGTCCATGTGTACATAAGAATTTTACTATCATATACAATAATTCACTTGTATAATATTGTCCACGTATATACCGATGCTAACACACCGCATGTAAGACTAGTTTTTGTTTTTGAGCAAGAATAACAAATGACATGCGTGTACACTTTGTGACGTGTACACATGTAGAAACTTGAACAAATTATAAGTTTAAGAAAAATAGACAGGTTATTTTGTGTACACTTTGGAATGTGTATACGTGTACATAGACAATGGACCAATATATGTAAAGAAATTGTACACATATAGGTGGATTGGTGGTTACTTACTAAAATAATATCAAAATACATAATAAATAGATCAAGTAAAATTGAAAATGGTGTACATGACAATAGGTGTATACATGATTTTGTATTTTATTCATATCTAATGATTTTTAGCTTTTTTATAGTTAATTTAATTTATTTTCCACTGCATTTAAGAATTAATTATGTGCATATATTGTTATTTTGTGTACACTTTGGAATGTGTACACGTGTACATCAACAATGGACCAATATATATAAAGAAATTGTACACATATAGGTGGATTGGTGGTTACTTACTAAAATAATATCAAAATACATAATAAATAAATCAAGTCAAACTGAAAAGGGTGTACATGACAATAGGTGTATACATGATTTTGTATTTTATTCATATCTAATGATTTTTAGCTTTCTTTTTAGTTCATTTAATTTTTTCTCCACTGTATTTAAGAATTAATTATGTGCATATATTGTTATTTTGTGTACACTTTGGAATGTGTACACGTGTACATCGACAATAGACCAATATATGTAAAGAAATTGTACACATATAGGTGGATTGGTGGTTACTTACTAAAATAATATCAAAATACATAATAAATAGATCAAGTCAAACTGAAATGGTGTACATGACAATAGATGTATACATGGTTTTGTATTTTATTCATATCTAATAATTTTTAGCTTTTTTTAGTTCATTTAATTTATTTTCCACTGCATTTAAGAATTAATTGTGTGCATATATTGTCCAATTTCATGAATAGAGAGTTGTAATACCTAACTAGTCAATTTTGAGCTTAATCGAAGATAAAATTGATTTTATACATGACAAGAGATGTACACATGATTTTTTTTGTGTTATACATATTCTAATGATCTTTAGCTTTGATTTTAGTTCATTTAATTTATTTTCTAATGCATTTAATTATGTGTATATATTGCTTAATTTCATTAACAAAGGGTTGTAATACATAATTGGTTAATTTAAAATAAATCAAAGAAACATTAGAAAACGTTAAGGACCAAAATGCACAACTAATAAGTTTTGGTTTAAAACCAAAATTATACAAAATATTAAGGACTAAAAGTATAAAAAACTTAAAAGTAGCCATTGATGTTCTCGAGCATTTACAGTGTCATGACGGCGAGAGAGATGAAGTAACCACACTTGGATTGTCGTAAAAACGAAAAGAAAAAGATGACGAGATGAATCAATATGTGGGAGAAGAGGACAAAACAAATTACGACAAATATGAGATTCAGAGAAATATGAAAAAATGAGAAATTTTTACATAGATCTGGGCTGAAGCTGAAGTGAAGAGCTCTCCATTTCTTCATCCTTTTTAACCATTAAAATTATTGCAACAGAGAGAGAAAGATTGTTTCAAATATTATAAAGAAAGAGTAAAAAATAAAATAAAAAAATTGCAAAACTCATTTAGTTTCAAGATGAGAATGCATATAGTTACTCTTTAGTTAGCTTGTAGTTTTAAAAAACTACCTCTGGAGCACTAACTGCCCTATAATGTAATAAAAAACATAAAACTGTCCTTGAGTGAAAATAACTCTTCTAGTATCTTGACAGTTAGCGTCGTTTCATTTTCACGTATACGATATTTGGTGGGAGTATGTATACATGATAATTATTGATAGGTCTCAAGCGTGGACAATGTGAGAATAACATCCACACAGAGGATCCAACATCGGTATAGTATTAATAGTAATAGTAATTGTAATAAATTAGGTCAAAATATCTTATCGTTTTGATACCATATTAGATTTTAGATTTATTATGAGTTTTTAACTTAAAATCAATTGACAATGAGTGGATTGACCTTAACCTTTTATATATTATTTAAGGTCCCATTGAATTTACAATATAGGATATATATCCCTAATAATAATTATATAAAAATATAATCTTGTAATGTGTTAGAACTTTAGCTTTAAGAGACTTCTCATACTTCTGATATTGACACCAGCACTGCTACATAAGTTTCAGGAACTCTAAGAAAACATGTTAGAAATTTTTTATATATCAATATATCATACGTTGATTACAGTTAACACGAAGGGGAAGCCAAGTGATATTAACGTAAAGAAAATGGTAAAACAAAACTTATAATTTATAATTTATGATGTATGAATAGTAAAGGAAGAACATTTATTTTAGGACGGAGACATTTAGTTCTCAACCCTCTCTCTATAAATAAGACTATTGTTAAAATGATTGTCCAACACACAAGAGAAACAAGAAAACACAACTTCATACAAGCAATGACAAGAAAAGAGCCAAAACACATGTTTTGCATATTCCCATTCTTCTGTTTCTTCTTCTCATTCATTGCACAAAACACCGTCCCAAACATGGCTTATCCACTCTCCACAAGCTCCCGTTGGATCGTCGACGAGAACGGTCAACGAGTGAAGCTAGCGTGTGTGAACTGGCCATCGCACCTCCAGCCCGTGGTAGCTGAAGGGCTGAGCAAACAGCCGGTGGACGCTGTGGCCAAGAAGATAGTTGAAATGGGTTTCAACTGTGTTAGGTTAACGTGGGCGTTGGACTTGATGACTAATGAGACATTGGCTAATAATGTCACAGTGAGACAATCTTTTCAAAGCTTTGGTCTTAAAGATGACATTGTTGGCTTCCAAACTAACAACCCCTCCATTATTGATATCTCCCTCATTGAAGCTTTCAAGGTACTCTTTATATTAATATCTCCAATCTTTCCACTTCCAAAAGTTGTGTCGGTTATATTAATTTTACAGTAAATATGTGGTTTTTAGTTTGTGAATGTTACATCGGCATTTGAATAGACTAACAAGGGAATTAATGTGTTCGAGACTAAATTCTGATGCTAATATCGAAAAGCGTTTTGTTTCTTTTGACTGAACGTATAGGTTTTATACTAAGATGACTTATATATTTATTGCAAATGTTAGATACATCATATCGTATATATGAATAAGCATGCACGTGTCCATCAGTACATCCTTTTTTTCATGAGTCATGTGAACATATAACATATTTTGCTAATTAACAGAAAATATGTAACGATTTATATATATAAACAAGCTATTTCCATAAAATATCGTTTCACCTAGATAATACATTCAAATAAAAAGTTATATGATGAAATAAGATGCATGGATCCTTCTTTTTCTATGATTATTTATCTCTGAAACATAAGATGGGTGCATCATTGAATTGTAAAATTAAATCATCTAGAAAGACAAGGAATATATATGTCTTTTTAGGCTTTTGTGTTATAGTCTTCTTTTTATATTTTTCTGCTGCTATTTAGTTTGCTTCTTGATATGAATTGTATAAAGTTTTATAATTAACAAGGCATATAGGGTGTTAGATGTATTATGTTTTACCCTTTTAGGGATACAATCTTTAAACATTAAAACGAATCTGTTCAACTAATTTGCAAAGTTTAATTAATTTAATAGTTAGAACTTCAATCGATAGAAGAATGAATTTCAAGTTTCAATGTTGCTTATCAAACTCCTACACGTATTATAATTGTAGAAGAACCAAACTGTCTAACGAACACGTCAACTCTTGTGGGAAACTTTACATAAACAAAATTTTCAATCAAATCTTGTTGGGGTTTGGTTGGGAATTGTTGTTAAACAAAATATCCAGGAATCAGGTGTATGCTGAAATATGTCCATCGTCAATTTCTTAATTAAAAACTGTCTGGTAGTGGGTAAATAAAGTTAATGTGTAACTTAAGAACACATAACACTCGTGACGTTTGTTTGGCCTTTTGCCTTTTCTGTCACATGAGATAATTATTTTTTCAGGGACTTGTTCTATTCTTAATGGGTGTATAATGCAACAACATGCATATAGAATCGATAGGAATCATACTCGTACCCAAAAGTTGGTAAGTTATCTAGTAGAAGGATGGAGTCTTTTACCTGCTTTTTAAATTCTCGTGTGGAGATGAGACTAAAAAGCGACTAAAGGTTCTTGAAATTGCAAAACATCAATACTGATCCGATCATCCGAATCAAAAAATTTACCACACATCGTTTTTATTTAGTTCTAAGATCTAATATTTATTCTCATATACTACCTCCGTTCCTGAAAGTAGAATTTTCTGGATTTATTTTTTGTTCCATAAAGATAGATTTTCTATATTTTTAAGGTAATTTTGTATACTTTTAAGAAGCATTAATTATGAATATTTGAATTGACTGAATTTTATTGGTGGATATTTATTAAAAAGTGGCTAGAAAAACAAATAATAAATGTAACTATGAACATTTATTATATTTCTTAATATGCGTAAATAGTTTAGAAAATCTTACTTTCGGGAACGGAGGTAGTACTAATTAAGTTGCATAGCCTACATCATGTATCATCAAGCATCCAACCAAACTTTGCAAATCTACATTAGTACTATTTTATATCAAACCTATTATTCGTACAGAGTAGGTAAAAATACTGTAGATAATTTTTCGTACGGATGTTATAGAACTTAAAAATGACAATTCAGCAATTAGTTTTAAGCAAAGACAATTCACTAATTAGTTAGTTATAGTATATTTTTAAAAATGTCAAAAAATACTCATGGTGTAACATGGCAGGTCTATATAAACATAGTGGAAAGATCACATGCCATGAAAATATTAAAAATCCCGTGATATATCTAAAACAACCAATGTTAACTGAAACCGCAATCCTATAAATTTAGAAATATTGAAATGAAATGTCGATGATGTTATAAACTTCTTTTTTTTTTCTTTTTGGGCAGATGGTGGTTACTACATTAGGAAACAATGATGTGATGGTTATATTAGACAACCACCTAACCAAACCAGGGTGGTGCTGCGCCAACAACGACGGTAATGGTTTCTTCGGTGACAAGTTCTTTGATCCCACCGAATGGGCCGCCGCATTGAGCAAAATGGCGGCGACGTTCGACGGCGTCTCTAATGTCGTTGGCATGAGTCTAAGGAACGAACTTAGAGGGCCTAGACAAAACGCTAACGATTGGTTCAAGTACGGTAACTTATAATTAATTTCCATATGCATATATATCATACTACATCAAATTTAATTATAAAGCTGAACGAGTAAAACCTCTTTAATCAAGTTTATCTTTGTCTTTTTATTGTGAGATTTTTTTTTATAAAATATATACTATATAACAAAATGTATTAAGCTTTCTTTAAATAAAGTATACGTATAGTAAAAAGTAATTAATGAGGCATATATTCAGCACATGAATGTTTGTTTTCTTTGATCAAAAAAAAAAAGAATGTTTGTTTTCTTGGATTTTTCAATGATTTAAGAGATTATTATAAAGTCAAAGTTTTAGGTTGAAAGTTGACCTTGAACAAACGAAAGTTATCTTTATCATTTTTTTCGTTATAGTAATCGATTATAATAAATCGGGTGTTTTCCTACTAGGTATATGCAACAAGGAGCGGAAGCAGTTCATGCAGCGAACAAGAACGTACTTGTAATCCTGTCCGGTCTCAGTTTCGACGCCGATCTCTCATTCGTCAGGTCACGACCAGTAAAACTATCATTCACCAAAAAACTCGTGTTCGAACTCCATTGGTATTCGTTCAGTGACGGAAACTGGGCGACCAATAACCTTAACGATATCTGCGGTCGAGTTCTAAACCGGGTAAGAAACGGTGGCGAGTTTCTCCTTAGCCAAGGCTTTCCCTTGTTCCTCAGCGAGTTTGGTATAGACGAAAGAGGTGGAAACGCAGATGATAACCGCTACTTAGGATGTGTAAGCGCTTGGGCGGCTAGTAATGATGTTGATTGGTCGCTTTGGGCCCTAACCGGAAGTTATTACTTAAGAGAAGGCAAAGTCGGTTTGATTGAGTATTATGGTGTGTTGGATTCGGATTGGCTTAGCGTTCGAAATGCAAGTTTCTTGCAAAAGATTACTCTTCTTCAATCTCAGCTTCAAGGTTAGCAAAAGTTATTAGAAGCTTAAACAAGATTTGCTTTAGTCATTAATTTTTTTGGTTTGATTTGGTTTACTAGGACCGGGCCCTTCAATTGATGCTTATAATCTGGTTTTCCATCCATATACCGGACTCTGCCTAGTACAATCTCTCGATGACACGACAATGCTTACGCTTGGTCCATGCAACAGTTCCGAACCATGGAGCTACACTAATAAAACCCTACGAAGCAAAGACCAGGCTTCGTGTTTACAGAGCAACGGACCAGGAGACAGAGTTATGATGAGTAAGACGAGTTGTTCGAGTCCAGGTTCGATATGGCAGACTATTTCAGCATCTAGGATGCACTTAGCTTCGACAACAAGTAACAACACCTCTGTTTGCCTTGACGTGGACGCAAACAACAATGTGGTGGCTAATGATTGCAAGTGTCTGAGCAAGGACAGTTCTTGTGACCCGATGAGCCAATGGTTCAAGATCATTAAAGCTACAATGCCATTGAAAGGCTCAAGACTGTACAAACAGTTGGAGGATCTGTCTCCCAAATCGGATTTGCTGTAAAGCTCTTACCTATTAGAAATTAGTCTAGTCTCATTCTAGGTATAGAAAAATAATAATCAAGAAAACGTTAGTATATCTCTTGTATAATTTCATTTCGTTAATATTTCATTGTTAGTTCTAAAAAAAATCATATTTGAGTAATGTGTTAAAAAAAAAAATCATATTTCAGTAAAATATTTTAATTATTAAACAATAAAATTGCATTAATGAAAATATATAAAGTGAAGTTGAAGCTGTTAAATTGCAATCTATACTATTAAAGCAGGATCCTATTAGTTTTTTACCTAAAAATATCATTTTCTTTATTAACCTTGCATGTTTCATTAAGGGCAATCAAGTAATATTAATAACACATTTATATTGGGTCATTTTTTGCAGATCCAGCCCACTATTCACAACAGATCTCTCTTAGACCATTTGGGCCGATTAAGAAATCAGATCATTTTTTTCCTTTGGCCATTGAGTTCAAGTTCAAATATTTTTTTTTCAACTTTCTTAATTATTATTTTTTCTTTTCTTAATATAATTTAAATATTCATAAGAAGTTGAATATTTTCATTGAAAAGTATAAATCTTTATTAAAACTATATAATTTTTATTAAAAATAGTAATCACATAATAAAATTATTTTATCAGAGTTATACCAATTTAATTCATTAAAGAAATAAAGTTTAATTTTTTAAACATTAATAGTCATTTAAAATGAAACACGATAAAGAAAGATAAAAAGTTTAAGTCTTTTATAAAATAAAACACAAATATATAAAAACATGACATTTACTAAATATTTGTCAATTGAGGAAAAAGAAAATAAACCCGCGCTTTGAAAGCGCGGGTCAAAATCTAGTTTTTGATATTATAAGAGAATATCAACTTCCTCTATCAAATGTTATCTTTTGCAATGAACATGACTCTAGTAACTTCTCCATGATATGCCACGTGGAATATTCACCTCTTATCTTCTTCCAACGACCTAGGCAAGATGGTCACCTTGAGACCATGCTTCATGTATAAAGTTGTCGTTACTCTAGGGACAACAACATGATCTGGATCAACCTTAACCGAGTACCTCAACAAGACTGAAGCAGCAACTATCTTCATCTGCAAGTAAGCAAATGTCTTCCCTAAACACAACCTAGGCCCAGCATTAAACACAACGTATTTAAACTGATCATCACTCACGAAACTCCCTGCTTGTATCCATCTCTCTGGTCTAAACACCTCACAGTCTTTCCCCCATATTGACTCCATCCTCCCCATAGCGTAAATAGCAAAGTAAACCCTAGAGCCTCTACTTAGAAACGTCCCATCAGGGAAAACATCGTCTTCAGTGGCTTGTTTCATCTCCATAGGGATTGGAGGGTAAAGTCTCATGGTTTCTGAAAGTGCTGCTTGTAGATACACCATGTCGTTTAGTTCCTTGACCGTGAAGAGACTAGTTTTTTGATGATCTCCTCTCTGTCTCAAAATCTCTCTAACCTCGCTTATGATTTTGTTTTCAACTTCTGGATGTTTTTGTATCACCCAAAAGAACCATGTTAGTGCAACCGAACTCGTGTCTCTCCCAGCTAAGATGAAACTTGTGCAGAACTGTCTGAAGAATTTGACTATAGAAAGATCTTTCTCATCACTCTTCTTGTGACTCTCTATCTCAATGATTCTTGACAAAACATCTGATCTGTTCCCTAATGTTTTCTCCTCCTTGAGCTTGCAGATACGTTCCACGACCATCTTGTCTACAAACTCATGAACCACCTCAACAGCTTTCCTCAGGCCTCTCTCATACCCTATGTCCAAAAACCTCATAGTCTTCCACACAAAGGGAGGAATCATGAATCTGAAAAGAGTAGACTCCGTTGCTTCTTCAAAAGCTTGAGCAAATGGGACAATGGGAAGATCAGAATCCAAAGTTCCAGGGTTGTCACCAAGACCAGCGATACATATGTTGTCAAACGTCAAGCGTAACAACACATCTTGTAGGTCAAAAGCTTCTTGTGACTTTGCAAAACTCTCCATCACATTCAACAGCTTCTCCCTAACCAAATCCTGTGTTGTCTGAAAAGAATGCTCCACAAACCTAGTTGAATGCATTTCTGTTATGATGACCCGTCTTTGCTCCTTCCAAGATTCATGATCAGCGTTAAAGATACCTTCCTCGAGGAGATCGTTGAATCTTTCGTTGAAGAAGACGCCCTTGGGGAAGTTCTTGAAGTTGGTTTTGAGCATGTACTCAACGTTAGCGGGTACACAAGTCACTGCTCCATAAGAACCACCAAGCCAGATTCCGCGGTAAAGAAATGTGCCTCGACATGTTTTTAAACATCTTGTGACCCAACCATAGACATCATTCCTGTTGAAGAAGAACTCTGGAGTGACTCCAAACACTGGCCAGGTCGTTGGTCCTGGCTTCTTGGCTAACTTCTCCCGCACGCAACAGAAAACAAACAGTCCTAACAACGCGAGAGAAACATCGAAGAGGCAAAGATGATTGTAAATTCTCTCTGGTAAAGACATGGAAGAGGAAGAGGGTTCAGACATTGTAAGCTCTCTCTAGTTTGGTGTAGAAGTGAAATGGCTGAAAGAGTATTTGAGGATTTGTTTTCATGCGTTTTATATTTTGGCTCAAGAACACCACTTTTGTGGCTATCTTCTGGAGACAGTTAGCTCTGGTAAGATGGTCTATTTCAAGAAGATAACAGTTTCGTGTGAGACACGGAAGGAATAGATAGGTTAGTAGTGACAATGCAATTGGTGTGTGTTGGGAATATGCGCAACAAGCGCAAAGAATGCTCATACAAATGCAAAATTTTCGCTCATGTCTTTGGTGACATAACCTTATAGTTATAATAAAACTTTTTCATTATACCGAAACAGAAGGGAAACCGTTTAGAATTAACATACAGTGCTTAGGTCATTTAAATATATTGCCAAATAGAATTATTGGCGTATTGCAGTAAAAATGATGGCAAATGCGAATTGTGTTTATTGGAAAATGAAGAAAATACACAGAACAAGAAAAGCTCAAATAAATGATTCGCAAAAAATACATGCGATATATGTTTGTCATGTTATTGCGAGTCTGTGTGACAAATAAGTGTATGTTTCGTTCTTGGTGCTATTCACTCACTATACTGAAGAAAGACTTGAAATTCTCAAATACTATATATCTATGCCCTTCGTTTAATAATGTATGTTTCAAAATTTTACTTACATACATATAAATATCAATAACGTTTTTATAATTCCTACCATACATTTCTATAAATGATTTATTAGTGGTTTCCGTTACAACCCGGTTGATAATATATCATTACAAGCATATATCTACCAGACTACCACAAGTTACATTACTTTTAATTTTCTAACTTTATTTGTAGTAAATGTGCGTTTTGCGTTATTTTGATTTGTTTTTATCCTATAAATAGATTACATTGTGTTAAAAGATATACACCAACTACAATTATGAAAAATTAAACATTGCACGTTTCTCACATCTCGTCTTAGGCTTATATCAGTGATGGTAAGTTTAACTATCTAAGATTTTTATAGCTTCATGTATCTCTTTACTCTAGCTAGTACGAGATAAAACATGAAACGTTCTTAAAATTGCATATAAGATGAAAAGTGAGATACAGACAATGTTTTATATTTCTCATGATTTATCAAATCCTAAACCGACAGAATCAAATAATCAGATCAAATCCTAAACCAACCTGGTACAATAAATAAATTAAACATTTATCTGTAATAATAAATTAGAGTTTTTTTCTTCTTGGGGTATTTAAACAGAATCAGTATGTGATTTCGTCGGTTTCGTTAGACTAAACTTTTTGCTTCCTCTTTCGGTTGTGATTTTATAAAAAAAAATATCAAACCCATTAAAGTATTCTTCATTTTCTCACTTTCTACCATTCATGTGTTAGAAGTCGATTTTTCTGGAAACCTAAATTACTGTTAACACTTGAAGTGGGAAAGTGAGAAGATGAAAAATACTTTAGTTGGGTTGATAAAAAGTTTTGTAAAAGCTCAACCGAAAGATGAAACAAAAATCTAGTCTAAAGAAACTGATGAAATCAGAGGCTAGTTGTGTTTATTGATGCCACATACCACTAAATACCCCAAGAAGAAAAAGACTCTATTTTATTTTGTAGCAAGAAGATGAAACAAAGGCTAAGAGAGCACTTGCTACCCTTTGTGAACTTGGCAATAAAAGTGATAGACATGACAGAGTTGTTATTGAGATTTGTGAAGCTTGCTTTCATACTTCACCTTGGTACATCTCTTCTTCTTCTTAAGACTGGAGTTAGTTAAAGCAGAAGAAGCACAGGAAGAACACACGCCTCTTGCAGTCTTGCTGCGATAAGATCAAAGGCTGGGAAAGCAAAGCGAGCAAAGAAAATGAAGAATAGCCTCAGCGGAAGCCAGTTTAGAGGAAGGAAAGCTTGGAAGTGACCTCATCCTCATTTTTTGTTCTGTCAGCAGTTTTGATCTTTGAGTAAAAATGTATCACCTTGTTAACATTTAGTAGTTATTTAGTAGAAACCAGAATCCTAATCGGATAATTTACTACCTCCAACAAGTCTGATTGACATCTACATATAATGCACACACACACACACACCAACAAAGGTTCTGGCCAAATTTTCACAGAAGCACAATGAAGGAATGGTGAAAATCTTTCAATATATATTAATTTTAAAAAAGGAAACAAATAAAAGAACAAAAACATGAGATGATTATGAAGAAGATGAAACACTGTTACGCTGTTGCTGCTGCTGCTTCTTGAAAATGTCAGTGATCTTATCCCAATCTTTCTTCTCTCTTGCTTCCCAATACCCTCCTACATACCGATAATTCCCTTCTTCATCCTTTTCAAACCATCTTGGTTTCCATCCTTTCTCCTGCAGCCTCCTTGCCTACACCACACACAAAAATTCAAAACACACTCTTCAACATTCAGTAACATAGTCATCAAACTATACTAACAAAATAGCCTTAATCAATCAAGATGATATCACCTGGATACGCAAATTTCATAAAAGTGAATATTTGTACCTGTCTCTGCAGCTGTTCAAGTCTCAGTTTCTCAGCATTTGCTGCCTCGTATTCACCGTTTTCCAAGTGTCTTTGGTCAGGTCTCAATCTTGAATCTGTTGGAGGCAGTTTGTCCATCATCCCAGGAGTTATCTCATTAAGAGAGATTGCAAAAGGGGAGAGGTTGTATCTTGTTTTTGTTGGAGATTTGTCTCTTTCCCAAAGTAACACAGCTTCTGTCATTGGATCATATCCTTTTGGTTTTGTTGTCGGATCACCCAACACATAGTACATTGCTTCATCCCATTTGCCTATCAAGATAGCTACTTTCTCCCCAGTTCTATTGTCTTGCACAAACCCATGAACCTGAAATATGAATTACAAAAACCAATGATGACTCTTTATTGTTCTCTCTGTATTTCTTGATGCTATGGAGCAGAAAGAAAATTTTAAAAATCATTCTACTACCTGACGAGGGTTCCTATCTATGACTGACTGCTCCTTGAACTTCAGCCTGCAGGAATAATTGCCACCGCCTTTGATGCGCATAGTTCCATAATGATCACAGTAAAGTTTCCCTAGGATGATGTTGTATATGGAAGTGGTAACCTTGCTCCATTGATATGTCTCACCATCATCAAATTTTAATGTCAAGACACCCACTGGATCAAGTTGGATGGACCGTCCCCAAAACTTTCCTTTGATATTTGAGTCTCCCCAGAAATTCCAACCTTGTCCCTCACAGTGGCAAGCAACAATCATTGGATGATGACTCACCTAAACAGCAGAATAATGTTGACAGAAATGTAAGGAGGTTGCTATTACATATGCCCAATAAATTTAGAAAATTAATCAAATGTAACATTTATCTCATTTCAATACAACTCATGCAGTAAAAGAGGAGAAAGATGTGTTGGTTAACTTACCTTCTCAGAGAAGAAACGAAGTCCTTTATCAGGGTAATCAGCTTCATATGTCTCACCAAGTAGAGGATTAAAAGGCTTGCATTGTCTGCCTTCCGTGGAGGCATAGCCAGATACAGCGAAAGCTGCAATGTTTAGAAGCCTCATCAACTCATTGCCCTGAAATGAGATAACACTATAATGTTAAAACAAAGTTGTTTCAGCTTTGGGAGTGAAACTCACAAGATGATAACTACTTATATTTCAAACATAACTGACCTGTTTTCCCCACTCAAGTGCTCTATCTATCAAGTAAGAGTACTCCAAATCCTCAAAGCACTTCTGCAGAGAAGAAAGTGGCTCATTAAAATAAACAGGGAGACAAACTCCAGACAAGTCTTTGCCAATGTTCTCTTTGATGATTGACCACAATCCAACTGGCTTCTCCTTCTCCTTTGGCTCTGGTAAATTATCCCTTCTTCTCACATATGGATACTGCGGAATCCTAACGGGAGCTTGCAGGCGGTCAGAGAAAAATGAGTCTTTGTCGTAGATAGAACCATTGCCTTCAGCTTCTCTGCTTCGGTAAGAAGCACTTCTCAGTGCGTCTGCTGATAAGATATCATTTGTATCAAAGAAAGCTACATCATCTTCATCAGATTCAACATCTGCTCCATCTTGACTTTCATTATCTGCCTCAGAGTCGCTTGGAGATACCTCTGACACCACTGAATAGAAATCTGTTGGAGAACAATGATATCAAAACACACAAAACTATCTTAGCAGAGTCAAGTAAGAATTTACCATCATATATATATAATTAAAGTTTATGAAAGAAACCACAAACATGTAAAGTAACTAACCACTAAATCGTCTTCCCTGTCCACAGCAAGAGTCATGCTCCTTTGTTTCATCAACAACAGTAGTTTCCAGCTCTATTTTTTCAGTCTGCATGATGATTTTTAAAGAACCACTATCAATTAGTCTACTATAAGGCGAAGGAGAGACAAACATGAGGTTGTTAATGCAATGTGTTCACTATACAATGAGTAGTAGCAGTGACGGTTTAGATTAAGCAGAGTCCATGGCAGCAAGAAACATAAAACTCACATCTATTTTCAAAATGTGTGCATAGGGAAGAACCAAAAACATACCTCCAACTGTCTCAGTGTATCTAGAAGTATAACGTGTTTCTGTGTGAGAACCTTCAACCGGTTCTGCAGATTAGAAACTTCCGAAAGCATAATAGTCTCACAATCTTTAACCACAGCCTCACCAATCCCTTCCTGCATTAACCTCTCACGCAGCTTCTCAGTGGAAACAACCGCATCTTCACAAGGTAAAATATCTCCACTAGGCACTCTAGGGAAAAGATCCTTGGCCACCTGCAAAGCCTCAACCCAAGTCGCTCTATTCTCTCTGGTCACACAACGTAAATGAAGAGTCTTCGTACCCGTGAATATAGTAAGCCTCTTGTCATCAGACTTACTCGCACGAATTGAAGAAACCTACAAACAAAACAAAACAAAACAAAACAAAGCCAGAGTTAAATAAAATGTTTCTTCATGCAAAATCAAAGATCAAGATTGTACCTTTAAATGTACTTCTCCAAAAGGTTTACAAGGCCTTGAAGAAGCAGCTGCAGAACCTCCAGCTCCAAGCTTGTTGCTGCTTCCACAGCTAGCTTTTCTAATATACCTAACAGAGTCCTCACCGATCACTCTAACACCTTTCTCTCTAGCGGGATTCATCACAATCTTATCAGGACCATGGATCTTGTAATAAGACAAAACACCGTCTTCAAGCTCAAACCACCTAGCTCTCCACCCTTTACCATAGTGTGTCCACTTATACATGATCCCAGCGACTCCACCACCAACTCCATTCCCAAAGAAGAAGCCTCCGTTTGAAGAAGAGTCTTTCCCCTCGAGATTCACGTCCTCGGAAGAGAGCCTCTCGAGCTGATCTTGGCTGATCCAAGAGGCTTGCGTTGAGAAGGAAGGCTTGGAAGCGTGGTTGTTGCTAGGTACGAGAGAGTGTTGTTGTTGTTGTTGATTCGACGCCGGTTTGGCGATAACCGGGTTGGTTCGGTCATCGATTGAAACCGGAGCAATGCAGCAGAGAGGATTCATAACATCGATTGAATCGTGAAAAGAAACGATGGAGTTCGGTTTAGATCCGGTGTGGATCGGAGAATCTTTAAGTTCAGAGATGATTGAGGGAGTTTACAACGAAAAGACTGTAAAATAAATAAATAAAGCAGAGAGAGAGAGAGAGAGAGAGAGAAGAAGGAGAGATAATGGAGATTGTGAGAGAGAGAGAGGGCTCACAGATCCAATTTAAGACAGTGGTGGTCTGTAAAATTTTGTGTTTGTGCAGTGTGCAGAGAAGAGAGAGAGAGAGAGGGAGCATCTGTCTGAATCGTTTAAATTCATTGGAAAAGCATAAATATAAAAGTAATATTAAATTACTATTAATGCTCTGAGTCAACATAATTATGTTTTCTTTGGACCAATCCTACTTGAGGATAGGTAGTTATTACACAGTAAATATGTAGATATCTAATTTGTCGGAAAAGAAACAATTACCGTTGTATTTTTTTTTGTACTGTATTTAATTAAATTATTATTGGTCTCAGTAACCAAAAGATTCGGTATTTCAATAATAATAATAGATACGGTGACTGGTACTAATAATCAATCATGTACTATATAGTGTGTGCTTTATAGAGAGGTTTTAGTACTAGTAAATTAGAAATGCAAGGATTATTTTATGGATTTTATTTGGGTTATTTGTGGACCGTTAATCAATTAGTAGTATTGATTAGGGACTGCGGAAAGATTTCTGATTTTCTGCAGACATTTATTGACGCAGAAAGGTTGTTATGGATAGAAAATATGACAGAGACCATTAATGAGCTTCTAATTATCCTTGTTTTAATGCTAAATTAGCTGGGTTTTTAGCTAGCATATATTAGTAGGAGAAAAAGGATTAAAATGATGAACTCTATTGAGAAAAAAAGTTGGACTGCAGACGAAAATTATGATAGTGGAAACATATGGTGATTTATAGATCCGTAGATGTGAGTTTCGTATGGACTTATGTTGGTTTTATTTAGAGCTGGGAATATGAGTCATCATCGTGGGTTTCGCCCTGTTTGATCTGTTGCGGGATAGGTGTGGGTTGAACAATTTGAAAAAATCGATCGATGGGTGTGGGTGCGGGTTTTGATTATTTTATGTGGGGCGGGTGTGGGTTGGTGAATTTTTAATCGCGGATACTCGCCAACCCGCAAATTGTTTTTTTCATTTTTGTTTAAATTGTGTTTTTTGTTAGAAAATAGTATTTTTTTGGAAAAACAAATATTTTTTAAAAATTACGGTATTTATTAAAAAATAATAATTAAAAATTTGTAAATATATAATTTTATTATAAATATATTATTTTATTACGTTTTCATAAAAAAAAAAAAATAATTATTTTTTAAAAATAGATATATTATCCATGGATCCCGTAGGTTACCCGCAAAATTAAGCGAAGCGGATGTGGATGAAAATTTATACAGTCACAAGTTGTGCGGATCAGATTCTTTAACAAAAAAAATAACTAAAACCCGTGGGTTGGCGGGTCAGCGGGGTGGTTATTTGTTCTCTCAATAAGTGAAACGATAGTATGTATTGTGGATTTTATATTAACAATCTCTGTAATAATGATCAAGGTACTACAAGTATGGGGACCTTTAGAATGACGTTCATAGACGGTAAACGGGTTTATTACTTTATTTGGAGAGTGCAAAAGTCTTTATCAACAACATTCAAGGGCCTTTATGGGGCCATATCACACAGTTCGCTGGACAACATATTTGGGATGAAAACAATCACTCGAGTGATTTCACCGACTGCAAAGGATCTGTGAAGATGAGTAGAGATCCATTAGTGATTATGAAAATAATTTGTAGGCATCATGGAAGGACTTTCATGAAACTGTAGAATGTCTCTCTCTATAGGTGGATTTGTGAATCACATAATGGTGTTACACGGACCATACCAAAATCATTTTAGCTAAAACTACTGGATGTATAGATAGAGTATGCAGTTTATGCGCAATGTAGAGAGAAATTGTTGTTCTACAGAATGATAATAGGATGAGTTATTTTTTGTTTGTTGTAACTTGTATAAGATATCATAGAAGAATATAAAAAACTGAAAGTATTTCTAAATAACCATAAGAGCATAATACATAAAAGTCTTTTTGCTGAAAATAGTCACAGGTGGTGGTGGGGTTTTGCCGGTGGTTGAAGCGTCGTTATCACTTGAGATCTAAGATTGTTCTCCTCTTGTCTTCGACTATAGTACATCGTAATCACTAAGATTAACAGTGACAATATAATATGAGAATTCGGCCAAAAAAAACACGAACTTTACACGAATTGCCAAAAGAAACCTGAACTTTTGGCATGACCAAAAAAAACATAAACTTTTCATTGACTTTCGAATTAATTAACAAAGTTTTTGTTGACTTGCCAATTTGGCACGCCGTCAACAAATTTAACAGAAAAAATTAACGTTGTTAATTATTGCCGTTAG